>OZ007571.1:67343551-67381051 GCA_963931925.1 Onchidella celtica
TACAGATGTTACATAGCAATAAACATTGTTTTTTTTAAGAAAATACATGCTTGAAGTAAACAACTTTTAATTATAGCCATCATCTTCCTTATCTCAATTGCCACCTTCCTGCCAAATTTAAGGCCTGAAGAGTGTATAGTTTGGTCAGTTAGTCATGCCAAAGGTTGCAAGTTACTGAAATATATAATAGATGATTACCGCAAAGGCAAACGCGGCCTTTAATATGCATTGTATGAACGTCTTGAAGTGCTAAACACCGGCTCCTCTCCAGCCCCCTCTCCTGTATTTACAGGAAAGTTCTGCAAAGAATAGCCGTCTCTGAGCCGGCCTCGCTGGCAGGACAAGAGGCACTGGATTGAGAAGCAGTCAACAGTTGCAATGTTACAATACATGTGTAGCGTGCAGCTAAAGGGTCCTCAGTTAAATTACCTTAATGTGTATGGGACTCGGATTTTTACACTTCCCGATAATATCCTTGTACGGCTGAAATATCTGTTTTATGGTGTGTTGTTGCAGCTGGATAGCGTAAACTCTAAACTTAGGGGACATCCGGAAAGTCTCGTGGCTCGATTAAGATGATTTACCCCCCCCCCCCACCCCCCAACCGGCCCCCTTTTTCCATACACACTTTTCCTACGCTTGGCTTCACCCTCCCCCTTCATCCCCACCCCCCTCCTCCCGTACACACTCACAAAGGCAAGAATATAAGACCATTAAAATGGCGACAATCCGTGATAAGACATTGGTGTCTGTGATACATTAAAATGTAGGATTTTTGCGTTATCCACTTGACTGTTTCAATGAAAATATCGAGGGATATTTGCCATAATATTGTTGGATGCGATATTTTCTCTGATTTGGAGGTTATGTCATGAAAGTGGTTCTCTCACTACTAATTTTATTATGTATAATACGTGTCATTTCAATTGGTCGAAAACTTGTGTTTGTGACGTAATGTTTTATGCGTCTTAGTCTTTTTGCTGACCAAACTTCAACCCTCATTTTCTCGAAAAAGCAAAAATGCATGTACAACGATATGGCAAATACCCAACAATATAATAGTCGACTCTGTTTTCGTGCAATCGATTTTCACGTAAACCCTGCAACTCGTTTTTAGGGACATTCCACGTAATATGTTACCTGAGAGCCGTTATTCAAACCATGCCTGGAAAAAAAAATTAATTGTTGTGTTGTAAAGGGTAGTAATTAAATTAACGTTTTTGGTTAGCATTATCTTCCTTGTGTGATCATGTGACCTAGCGGCCATCTTGGAAAAGAGCACATGTTTACAACCTCCCATCAGTTACCAAGGTTATGTTCTATCAGTTACTTAAACTGATTGCCCCAGTGTGCTTAAAAAGTACATCTTGATTATTTATGGTTTTTCTGTACGCTCAGATGCATTTTTTGAATGTAGAAAAACATTGTCCATTAATCCTGTTGGTTTGGTTTCACAAATTTTGTAGTTTCATTTGCTATGTAAATATCATCGTATTTTTTCTGTCCCATCAGTTACCAACTAAAGTGAAGGCAATTGAATGGCACCATCTTAATTTTTATCATTTTTAAAACACATTTCTATCATTTCTGTACCATTTTTCTGGAGGATTGATCAATCCATTTATTTAGTGGCTTTTTCTTTCTTAAAAAGTATTGCCCGAATTTTCTGTGGAATGTCCCTTTATTGAAAAAAAAAAAAAAAGAAATGAAACCGAAACTTTCTAATCTATTACCATGCACGAAAGGCGTTCGCACGCTCGTCATGATCCTCCGGCCCCCACGTTTTATACTCGTGGGGCAACCCCCCCACCCTTCTTGCCTTTGAGCATTCGCACTTTCTTGATGGCCCCTCGTTCCGAGTGCGTACAGGTTATACAAAAGGTTTTCTCCCCCCCCCCCCTTTCTCTCCCGTTTAAAAGAAAACTTTGGTCAATGAAACGTAGGAGTTTAGAAATATTTATTATGAATGATCGTTCAACCACATAAAAGAACGGCCCTGCTGAATGTACTTCATATCATTGCTCGCTGGCAAGCGATTAATGATTACTTTTTTTTTTTTTGCCAAGTCTTTCCATGTGTTAGAAATTCAAAGATGGTATTATACAGCGGATCACGGCAAAGGCTTGAAGAAATCTGTTTGCTTTCAAGTCGTGTCCATTTTTGTGTTCATAGAGTTTTTAGTCATTTTATTTTATAGACTAATTAAAAATCTCTTGGCGTGGAGAAACGTATTTCTATCCTGCGTCTTCCAAGTAAGTCAGGCACTTATAACTGTGTGTAAAGAAATGTTTTGGGTCATTATATTTGTGCACTTTTGTATCGCATTTTCTTGTACGCGCTTGGGTCATTTGACTTACTTTTAATATAACGTACTTTCTTGTACTCTCTTGGATCATTTGACTTGTGTACTTTTATGTCGTACTTTCTTGTACTTAAGCACATTTTCCTGCCTACAGTGACGCCTGGGTAAGTCTGTTTAGACCATGTAGCCAAAGTATTCAAATCAGGAGTTTTTAAAATAGACTTGTAACTGACGTGACCACTTCAAAAAAAAAAAAAAAAGCTACTGTCTCCAAGTCGTCAACGAAAAGATTATCGTCGTAAAGTTACCCTGATGTGCATCCCGAAAAATTACTCTGATCTGCATCTCAAAAGATACCACGATCCATATCCCAGAAGTGACTAAATTGCACTGATTCGTATCCCACAAATTGCCTCCATTCCGTATCTTAAAAGTTGTCTTGATTTGTATCCCCAAAAGTTGCCCTGCTCGGTGTGCCAAAAGTTATCCTGATTGGTAGCCCCAAATTTATCCTGTACCATATCCCAAACTTTATCCTGATCCATGTCCCAAGAGTTACCCTGTTCCGTATGCTAAAAATGTATCCTGATTAGTAGCCCAAAAGTTATCCTGATAATCCCAAAAGTTGCACTGATCCGTACTTCAGAAGTTACATTGATCCGCATTTCAAAAATTGTCCTGGGTCGTATTCCAAAAGTGACCTGATTCGTACCCTAAAGTTACCCTGATCGGTATTTCAAAATTTTAGCTTGGTCTGTGTCATAGAAGTTACCCCAACCCGGAGCTCAAAAGTGACGTTGTTCCCTAGTCCAACAGCTACCCAGGACCAAAAACCGTCTACTTTCATTTGACAAGAACGGCCGATATTTCTCAGTGTCAGTTTCCGAAGCTGGTCTCACTGGAACATACGCTAAGTCAAGATATCCTCCCACCTGTCCTGTTTATTTATCAGTGTTGTGAATGATTAAAACAGCGTACACATCTGATTGCTGGGAACAAACATCTTGTCCCGATAGGTGCTTACATGCCTGGGGCTGACCCAGTTAGTGACAGGCTGTTGGGAGATGGTCGAATAAAGCACTCAGTGATTTTGTTGATGAAATTTAATGCGTTATTGAGAAATTAAAAAAAAAAGTGTTTTTGTACCTCAGTTTCAAATTTATAGATGTGGTACAAGAATAGGCGATGTAGCAGTTGTAGTAATACCAACAATACAACAACAACCACAAAATAACAGCAACAGCTTTAGTAGCAAAACAGCAGCAGCAACAACAACAGCCACGCAACCAGAAAACCGACTGATTGACCAACCGATCACACACACACACGTGCACGCGCACACACATAAAATAAACACAACCACGACAGGAGAAAGTAGCGGTATCCCAACATACAGCATCAACACGATCAACAATAACAACTACAACTGCAGCAGCCACGAGAATTATAGAAATAACGACCAGGACCACAACAACAACAACAGCAGCAACACCACCGCCACCCCACCAACAACAACATCAGCTGCAACAACGACAAAACAAGCCAAAGCAGAAAAAAAAACAAAAATTCCTATACGCATTACTTGAGATGCTATTTCAGAACATTCCTCCAGGCGCTGTGCAGTACAGCAATGTTGAATGTCGGTATTTCGGTAGTTTTTGCAGTGATGATCGATATATCACGATTTGCAGGTGCCAACGAATTTCCAGTCTGTCCAAACTTCACTATCTCAAATTCCTTACATAGGAATGCGTAGAAGACTGGGGTTTCTTTCTTTCTTTCGCTCTTTCTGTCTTTCATTCTTTCTTTCTTTCGTTGTTTCCTTTTCTTTCTTTTTTTCGTCACCATCGAAATATGCCATTTTTTTTTGCTCTTCTCAGTAGTAATAAAAATACAAAACAACATTTCTATAACGCTTCGTCCCGTCCAGCGCAAGCTCTAGGCCTAGATTGACTTTCATTCAACTTTCATTCAATTCACAAATACAGAGAACATACTGAATTTGGGACAACGGCCAGAAACAGCTATGACTGCATTCTCTTTCTCTTAAAGAAAAAAAAAAGTCTTTTCAGACGCTTCTCGAAAATTTTAGCGATTTGTAAATCTCTGAGACAGCAAATTCCAGGTCTTCGGGACTCGACACAGAAAGCAAGTTATCGTTCATTGAGTGATTTGAGAGACATAGCTGGAACTTTTAATATCCTTATTACATCAGCTGCAGCTGTTAATTGACGTGATGGATCATAAAGATTCAGCAATTCGATAGTGCATGATCGTATGTTATTATATCCGCTAGCTAAAGTGCTGTTCGTAGAAGGGTGGTCACTAGACAAAACAAAATGTCCGGTCATACTTTTCCACTCCACTCCACGAAAAACGAGTCTCCCTCTTTTTTTTTTTTTTTTGCGGCTCAAAAATAGCTTGAATAAATAATATTGAAGGCTGGACTTTGTCCAGGATGGACGAGTCCACGTAACTTGTTATAAACAATTAATGAGACAGCCCACAAAGTTTCAGTATTTTTAGTCGCGTAATCACGAAGTCTTATATGCTTACAAGAGAGTATGTATTTATAGAGAGATCTAACTTCCGCCAAATCGCGAAACTAGGTCGCTGCGGTAAACAAGACGTTGAAGAATTGAAAGAGACCGCCTTCACCAAAGACAGTGTGCAATATTTGTTTACTGTGGTTTGTTCATATTTTTTGGGTTGATTGAAACTATTTAGAACCGTTTGTAAGTCCTGACGCCCCATGGAAATACACAAACGGGTATTGTTTACCGCAGCGACCTACTTTCCGCTCCATGCTAACAACGGTTTCGCAGAGCCCCCCCCCCCCCCCCCGTGTCTCGCAGTGCGAATGGACAAATAATGAAACCTCTCTGTACATACATAATTCTCTGATGCTTACTTGCTCATCCTCTAGCTCCGCTATAGTTACTAGTTGGCGCACGCTGACTCGGGGAATACACATATGTGATTATAAAAGCAGGGTGTCGATCACCAATGTGTAAACTGAGCTCAGCGCAGAACGAAACTTCTAGTCATATTTTTCAATTATGAAGTTACTCGAAGAAAATGCGTCTTTTTTTTATCCGGCTCAGAATGTCGGAACACTTTTTTCTGTTCAACTCAGTTCTGGCTCAAAATCAATCGATGTATGAAAAATACTGCGAAATTTCAAGAACTTTACTCTGCCCACGTACACCTTTACGTCTTTCAGTGCCGTAATATGATATTTTGTAGAATGTAAGGTTCAGCGGTTAAAAAGCCTCTCATGATTACATTGGAGGCGTAAATTCCTTTATAATTTGATATATTTTTTAAACAATCCGCCTGTAAACAGAAAATCACAGAAAACTAGTCTTTGTTTGTTTTTCGTTTTTCAACCTTCGACATACGCCTTTTTGTTTTATTTTGTTTTGTTTTGTTTTTTCAAAGATTCCTTCGTCAGAGATGTAAACGTTCAAGAGAGCATCCGAATTTCATCATCGTGGCTCAAATCAAAACGTGACTGAAGGTGTGTAGGCAAACGCCCTACCTACCTATACCTGCTGTCTCGTGTCACGTTCTTCCCAGCCTGGCCTGGCCTCCATCACTAATTTCCTACAACCATGACCCCCGGGGGAGGGGGAGGGGGGAAGGAATGACCTCCACAGGCAGCTAGCTCACTGGTCGCACCTGTTGAGTTGCCGAGATCCGGGGAATGCATGTTCACGTAGTCTTCAAAACTTTGACTGATGACGTATTGCTGCTGTTCAGAGTTTTGCGAAATTCTGAGGTTCAAGCGGACAAAAATTTGCCCGCATTTTTTTGGGAAAAAAGGCAGTAAACAAATCTCTGCAAAATGATTACACCCGAATGTAAACAGTTTCACTTTCTAAATCCGTTTGTGCCAAGCTTTGTTTTCTGTTGGCCTTTATCTTCCAGGAAACTAGGATCTTTTTGTAAAAGAGCATTCTGTACCCAAAGGTCACATTTCAGTATATCAGGGACGTAAGTTTTTGCTTTTTGTTCCTAAATGCCATTTTTTCAGTATATCAGAGACGAACTCTTCTGTCCTTAAAGACTATTATTTTGGTATATCAGGGACGTACTCTTTCGGTGCATCAGAGACTTACTTTTCTGTTCCTAAAGACTTACTCATCTGTTCCTAAAGACCGTTGTTTCAGTGTCTCGGGGACTTACTCTTCTGTTCCTAAAGATCGTGGTTTCAGTGTCTCGGGGACTTACTCTTCTGTTCCTAAAGATCGTGGTTTCAGTGTCTCGGGGACTTACTCTTCTGTTCCTAAAGACCACGATTTCGGTATATTAGGGACTTACTCGAATGATGCGGAAGAGTTTGAAATGCATTGAGCCTCTCTTAAGGAAACTGGGTGCTACCAAATTGGCATCGGAAGATGGCAGTCCATGGATACGACCTCAAATTTAGAGAAAATTGAACTGAAAATGGCAGCGGTCTGTTCGACCTACTCTTCTCGTTTTCCAACTACCAAGGCATCTTTAACATGCGCAGCTTGCACATGAGCACTCCGAGTTTTTCATCCTTATCCGAGAAGACTAGGTGCTAGGTCCTATCTACCATAGGATCAGGGGCAGGAAAATATGAAAAAAATTCCCCAAATTCCAACATGCCTGCATCGACCGGGATTCGAACCCGGTACCTCCGGTATGCGAGGCGAGCACCTTGCCCCGAGACCACCGTGTCCCCTAAAGTAAAGTCGCTTTAGTAGCAGTTTGCTTTGATTACAAAACAACAACAGAACTTAAGTACATTTGTCTGCCGATAACAACACACACGTACACACACAAACGCGAACACACAGAAAAGTTATAATTAAATTGTTCATAATTGATTTTTTCCCCTCCTCTCTTTGAATCAAATTTGCATGTCTGTATAGAAGGTTTCTGGATCACTAATGGATACATGGAGACATGTCACAATACAACTCAGGAACAATCACTCGAAACGTTTCTTTGAAGTTCGGAAACGAGAATAATGAAGGGCGATACGCTAGAAAAGCTGAATGTGCAAATCAGTTTACGTACAAATAGTACTTTGGAAGTGATCCTAGAATTAGACTCAGAGCCTTAGGTACGGGAAATCTAGTTTAACCCTGAAGGTCTCAGAGGTGTGTAACAAACACGACAAATTTTGCTGCATGTCTGCACCAGTTCTCAACTAATTGTAGTTTCAGTGTCGTATGTTACCGATTTATCCCGATTTACAAGTGCCAGCGAAGTTCCGAGCCGTCTAAAACATGCTTTCTTAACTGGCATTATAGGAATTTCTAAAGGGCTGTGCTTTTAGTTTTTCACATTGGATGTACACTTTTGACTTTCTTTTCTGTCAAACATTCCTTTTTTTGTAAAGAAATGTGAAGAAATCCAGGCTTTTGTTTTCTAGCTTTTAGATACGACTTTTTTTTTTGTTTCAAGCATTCCTTCATCAAAGACCTTCTTAAAGATGTAAATAAACGTCCGAATTTCATCATCATAACATTGGTGCGCGCAGAACGTCTTCTTGAGATAGGCCAGTGAAATGCATGACACTGAGGTTTACAGTGAGACATAACTATCTCTGTGTCGGGATATCGTTTCATATAATTATGCCACTTTTGGGTCTTAGAGGGTTAAAAGAACACGAGAATGACTTAATTAATGCACGTGACAATTGGCGTTTGAATTCACCAGAACGGCGACAGCAAGATTCTCTGAAGAGAGAATAACATCACTATAGGTGTTGTTTATAGACATTTAATCCGTGCTTTCTGAAAGGTCTGAGAATGCCGTTCGTCGGTAATTTTGTATGAGGCAAGTTGAGATTTTTTTAAAAACAGAAACCTGCTATGGTTAACGCTGTGTATTCTTTACCTCTAGGTTTGAACCACGTGATTTTACAAATCATTAGAAGCTGATGGGCGGTTTGAATAAAACAAAAATGAGGAATAGAAAATACAACGGGAGACCCGCTTTAAATTCAAATGGTCAAAAGTTGCTGCATTTCTATAATATCTCGCGAGTTTGAGTTTGCATTTTACTGCGCGTCCGCATGGTAACGGTCACTTTGCACCGTTCAGGGTCTATTTGGGTATTTTGTTTAGATCCGGTGGTAGTCAGAGGTGCATTCATTTAAATTTCACAAACAGAATTAAATAGTTTCGTATAAACTTGAGTACATTGGTAAAATTCATTCAAAAATTGTTTTGTATCGATCTGAAAAGAGTTTCGTAAATGTGTATGAAAGTCTTTATCCGTAGACATCTCTATGGCTGCTGATCCATGAAAGAATTATTTTCTGACGTGGACCCTTAGCGCATCTTGACCTTTCTGAAAGAGGCTAAGGGAGGTATCATACTAAGCCTGGTCAGACACAGTCAGACGCTGGCAGCAAAATGTACGCCAACGAAATAATGGCAGAAGCTGACTGTGTGTGACCGGGCTTAGTATGATAAAGTCTTCCTGGATCTACTAAGAAAGTATAGAAAATTATGGTGTGCAATTCTTGTCTGCCAGCAGGTGACTGTGTCTGACCGGGCTTAGTAAGATATCTCCCTAAGATCTTGTGACTCCGTGCACCCAGTCTCTACAAACTGAAAATGTCAAAGGTGGTCACCATCGTCTTCTAGTTGGGTGGTGCGCTGACATGTTTGAATGCAACTGTCACTCAAAAGACTGCAGGAGAACATCCGGACTCGTGACCCGGGTCTAACCTGGGCATCACAGAGTGTATCAAAGTCAAGGGTCGATACACTTGTTTGTTGAAGGTTTTCGCTACCTCTGTCTGAAGATCTCCTGCAGTTTCGTTCTTGCGCGAGTTTCAATTCTTAATGTCCTGATTCAGGCCACTTAAGATTCCGGTTGGCAAATTGTCAAGGAATCATGAAGTAATCCGGTCATAGGTGCAAGTAACTCTTTGGCCGCTGAGATATTTTTTTTTAACCCTCTGAGTCCCAAAATAAGAAAGCGGGCAAATTGTGTGGTGCATCTGGAATACATTTGAACAGCAGTTTCAATGCCACGACGTTCAATTGTATTCGTAGACCCTCACAGAAAATCACATGATGTCCGTGACTTAAGAGCCAGGTCGTGCAAAGACTTGTAATTTATTTACTTTTTTTTTTTTTAAAGTCATATTTCTGTCACCTGAGGGCTGTCTTGTGTTAGGCAATTAAGGCTTCAGAAAGTTAAATGGTAATTAATGCAATTTGAAGGCTTGGAATAGAATGAAAAACTGTCACGACGAAACACGGAGAACGTGACTCAATGTACGCGTATGTGGTCATCGTTATAGTATGTAATGGTTTCAACCAATCCCTTAGCAGTATTTAACACGTGCTTAGAGAATAATTATGTTTTTATGAGTTCAGCTGTTACTCAAGCCATATTTTCCGTTGTCATTCACCAAACCACAGAACCTCAGCATTTTCGCATAATTTCGGGCCCTATATTGTGCAACTCCAGTCCCGATATTGTTGATAACCGCACAACAAAATCCTACTGGAAACAGCGGGGGTTAAATGTCGAAACAGAAGTCTGAATTGCTTTAAATTCATCTGATTTCATTCAAAATTGCATCCGTTCTCGCCCCGCTCTTTTCCTTTCTTTTTTTGTTGTTTTTAAACTTCAGCATATTTAACGCGATAACTTACCGGAGATCAACTGTGATAAACTTGCGTATTTGTTGCACGTTTCAATTGCCTCCAGGTACCAGACATTTCCATAATTATTGTTTTCCTGAGTCAATAATTTCACCTTAAAGTATCATGGCTGTCTTTGTTCATTATTAATGTAGTCTGCCCCTCTCCGATTTGTGAGAAAAGCATTTTATTCAATCATAAAAATAATAACAACAATAGAAAAATGGAGATGTAAAAAAAAAAAAAGACAAACAAATAAATAAAAATAATTAGAGAATGGGTTATTTCCGCTTGACCTGAGAGAACTCGAGCGTTTCCGATTTTAAAGATAACTTTGTTCAAAGTGGCGACAGAGCATTTCTCGACGGTCTAGGTACATTTCAGTTTTGGTGATGTACATGAGATATACCAATAGCCGATGAACACTCTGAGTTGTTTCCGAACAGCCAAACCACCGAATCAATGGACAAGAAATTCTGTTTTGAAACTGTCGGCAAATGTGCTAAATCAGGTATACACTTAAGAGTATGTCGGAATCAAGCGCTATTGCTCAACCGTGGCAGGTATAAATAGAAACGGAGAGATCGTTACATTGTGAATCCCTCAAAAATCAATCGTCAATCGTGAAAAGCTGTTGCTTACTCTAATTGGTTTCACTTTTCCCTCCAAATTAGAGCGCTATTACAAGTCAGATTAGTTGCATTTAGTGTCAAATGTCGCCAGCTTTGTGTGTCTTCCTTGCGTCTCTCGTGTAAAACTTTAGGGCAAAACTGATCGATTTGACGGTAATCATGACGTCATCTTGTTTGCTCAGAGGAGAGACCTGGGAGTCGTGACCCATGCAATTCTCAAACGTTTGCACATTTTGCAGTATTTTAAACAAGTATGCTTGTATGCTGATGTATTTTCATGCTACGTTGACTGAAACATCAGCGCATGGTAGGTGGATGGTGGGGGACACCGTGGTATAGAGGCAAGGTGCTCACCTCTCATGCCAAGGGTGCGGGGTTCGAATCCCGGTCGGCGCAGGCATGTTGGAATTTTGGGATTTTTCTCATATTTTCATGTCCGTGAGCCTATGGTAAGTAGGATCGGGTATGTAGTCTTCTCGGAAAAGGACGAAAGATTCGGCTAGTCCGTGTGAACGTTGTGCGCGTTAAAGATACTTTGGCACTTAAAAGTCGAGCCGCGAGAAGAGCAGCCAAACAAGGCCGCTGCCCGGGCAGAATTCTTAAAAACACTAATTTCTGCCACCCACAAAAACACACAGAAACAAGAACAGGAAAAATAAAACCAAGAAAATTGAAGTGTAAATGCCAAGGGCAGCGAATGTCCAGAAAGAAAGACCTGCGCACGGTTGTTGGATGCTTTTTGTGTGATCTTTCAGTCTTATCGTTGTGCTGTAATTATTCTGCCTACGGTCCTGCTTTTTCTTGGCACAATATGGCCGTTATCGTGTCGTTTTACTTTCTCTATACTCAAATTCATACTCAAACTGAAAGTTCATGATTACTTTGAGACAGTCTGTGTGTGTTTGACTATCCGTGATTATTCTTGCTGAACATTCGGCCTCCATTTCCCTCGTCGTTTTACTTTCTCTATACTCAAATTCAGACTCAAACTGAAAGTTCATGATTACTTTGAGACAGTCTGTGTATGTTTGACTGTCCGTGATTATTCTTGCTGAACATTCGGCCTCCATTTCCCTCGTCGTTTTACTTTCTCTATACTCAAATTCAGACTCAAACTGAAAGTTGATGATTACTTTGAGACAGTCTGTGTATGTTTGACTATCCGTGATTATTCTTGCTGAACATTCGGCCTCCATTTCCCTCGTCGTTTTACTTTTGTTTCTTTTATTCTTCATGTCCTTCTATTTTATGTAATACATCTCTGCAGGGCCGAAACACTTGTTTGGCTAAAGTTCTCTTCCTATGTAGTTCTTCTGCAGTCTCAGTGTCTAGAGAGGTTCAACTATTCTTCATGTTCTTCTATTTTATGTAATACATCTCTGCAGGGCCGAAACACTTGTTTGGCTAAAGTTCTCTTCCTATGTAGTTCTTCTGCAGTCTCAGTGTCTAGAGAGGTTCAACTATTCTTCATGTTCTTCTATTTTATGTAATACATCTCTGCAGGGCCGAAACACTTGTTTGGCTAAAGTTCTCTTCCTATGTAGTTCTTCTGCAGTCTCAGTGTCTAGAGAGGTTCAACTATTCTTCATGTTCTTCTATTTTATGTAATACATCTCTGCAGGGCCGAAACACTTGTTTGGCTAAAGTTCTCTTCCTATGTAGTTCTTCTGCAGTCTCAGTGTCTAGAGAGGTTCAACTATTCTTCATGTTCTTCTATTTTATGTAATACATCTCTGCAGGGCCGAAACACTTGTTTGGCTAAAGTTCTCTTCCTATGTAGTTCTTCTGCAGTCTCAGTGTCTAGAGAGGTTCAACTATTCTTCATGTTCTTCTATTTTATGTAATACATCTCTGCAGGGCCGAAACACTTGTTTGGCTAAAGTTCTCTTCCTATGTAGTTCTTCTGCAGTCTCAGTGTCTAGAGAGGTTCAACTATTCTTCATGTTCTTCTATTTTATGTAATACATCTCTGCAGGGCCGAAACACTTGTTTGGCTAAAGTTCTCTTCCTATGTAGTTCTTCTGCAGTCTCAGTGTCTAGAGAGGTTCAACTATTCTTCATGACGTGAACACTGTTGTGAGCGACTCCTGCAAATTGGGATACGTATTTTCTTTCCTTGGAAAAGGAAATAATTAGAAATAGCTAATAAAGAAAGAAAGAAAGAAAAGTAAACAACATACAATATAATTGTAATGTGCTCCTGGAAATACAAGAAAACACAGTCTGAACAACATTGATGATACTCTTTTTGGACCACGTTACATTTTTCTTCAATTTTGCCTTTGCCTTTCTGATACCGGGTATATACACCGTTCATACAAGTGAATTAGTGTAAGTTAGACACCAGATTGATGAAGTGCCAATGTCCAGGGCAGAGAGCCTTAGAAAACAATGATCTAACCCCAGCTAAAGACTGAAGAATTTGTAAGCTAATTTGGGATGAAGACAAACTTGTGCCAATTCAAAGACAGAAAAGAACAACAAACTGTTATTCCTCCCTGTCGCTACCTATATCTTTCTCCTCTGCTCCTTTAATTCTTGTTTCTTCTGTCAGATTACATTATTGATGCAAATGTGCATGCTTGTATATGATGGCTTTCCCAAACCAAGATCGACGAATAATGAAGGAATCCTTGGGTGAAACGGCCGGTTTGTTTACAATGCAACACAAAAAGACATCAGTTCAATGATTTTTGTGCCCTCGAGCAATCTCTTCGTATATTCTTCCTTATGCCAATAGCGCATGCTGAACAAGTTGGCTTTGTACACCAGTGTACATGATTATCATGCAGAGTGACAGCTTTATATACACAACCTAGAATATCTATATTGATCAGAGACAGCTGCTAGAACGAAAGTATCCTATCTTGGTGAACATCTCGCTATTATTCCAGATAATAAACTCATCAACTGAGGTCTTTCACCTTGGCTATGTATTCCCCTTGACGTCACATTAGCTGCAATCCTCGCGTTTCTGTTCTAATCTCACGAGATCTCCCGCGACAACTCAGCATGTTTATTACAAAATAATATCTATCATTTTTCAGGCACCAGGTATTTTTGTAATACTCACGGCCAATAGTGATAAAGTATCAGGTCTTCGTACGCAGATAATTTACCTCTATGATACGGGAGCTAGATGTCTGGATATATACGGGAGCTAGTTAAGTGCAGAATTTAGTTGAGAATTTCATGACAATTGGCACTGGGTTTTCATCTGAGTTCCTCAAAAATAATGTAGTTTGTGATGGACGAATGAAATTGTGGATGCAGATTCTATATACTCAACATAGACACCATTGGAAGTTGAGCCTTACATTTATAGTCTACTAAGATATGGGAGATGGGTCTCTGCATAAGCAAGGATAGTTGCAAAACTTGCGCCGAGATATCCAAGACAGTCACAAAACCTAAAATCATGTGGTTTTTCTGTCTGTGAAGGTTGTTGTTGTTTTTTCTGCCGATGTTTATGTTGAAAGAGTTTGTGAAGTTCGTGTGCAAGGGTCGGCTAGTTTTGAATTCAGATAGTTGATTTGTTTCATCTACCCTCACACAATGTGTCCTGCTCCGACTTTTAAAATGACTGTTCTCTGGTGTTGGACCTACATTTTTGGGACCCCGAAGTTTGAACTGTTATGGGGCCCCTTCGCAGCCAGCAACAATAGGGCCTCATCCAAAATTCACTCATTAAAGAAAGTATCTTCAGGGCCCCTCCGGGATTAGGGGGCCCTGAGGCCTAAGCTTTATTTCTTTCATAGCGGATCCGCCACTGCTTTTCTCCAAATTGCCGATGCAGCAGTGCATGGCGGTTCACATCTGAAACACACCAACTGAAGTGCTCATACATGGCCTGCCCAGACAAATAAATCTTTGTACTTTAATATTATACGCAATTTGTGAATGCACTTTAGCCAAAAATTCTGCATCAGGGCCACATCTCAACAGCCTAGAGTTAATGTACGTATTTTGGCTTACCGTAATTATGAAGATTAGTTTACCAGCTGTAATCAGATTACAATGGGGGGAAAATGACAAACAAACAAACAAACAATGGTGTATTTTCCCAGCGCTATACCAGTGAATGGGAAAGATGAAACCAGCTGCAGTGTCAAAACCACGACGTACTAAGAAGAAAAGAAAGAACCTTTGGAAAAAAAAAATGCTATTACGTCTTTTTTTACCTTCGCGCTGAACCTCAGTTGTTGCAGTTCTTCTCTCCTTCCCCTCCCTCCCCTCTAAATATTCAGTCTTCCCGTTTTAACTCCGACCGGTTAGATTTAATCTTGAAGATCACGAAATGTGTTCCGGCTCGATATGCTGAGCACTTTAAGCACGTAATTGTTTCATGCGTTTTGTGCCCGCTGTCCGCTTGAGGCGGTTTGAACAGAGAACTGGCAAAAACATGATCATTGTGGAAACATAATATAGCGTAACTCTCTTTCTCTCTCTCTCTGTCTGCCTCTCTTTCTCTCTGCCTCTGTCACTCTCTGTGTCTGTCTATCTGTGTGTCTCTGTCTCTGTGTCTCGACCCTGGCCCTGTCTGTCTGTCTGTCTGTCTCTCCATGCATGAAGATCATTTCCTATTCACCATGGGTGCTTCAGTATTTAGGCATTGATATAGGTGATGTAACAAGGTGACTTTACAGACCGGAGAACGTCATAGTGCGAGAGAGAAGGAAGATAGAGAGAAGGACGAAAGGAAGGAGAGACGGGGAGGGAGAAAGACAAGGGGACAGAGAAAGCAAAACAAAACAAAAAGAGAGAAGGGAAAGCTAAAGAGAAAGAAAGAAAGAGGGGGAGAGACATGAAAAGAGTAAGAAGGAGAGAGAATGAGAGAGGAAAGAGAGTGAATGAGAGGGAGAGCAAGAAAACGAGAGAGAATGTGGACGAGAGAGAGAGAGAGAGAGAGAGAGAGGGAGAGAGAGAGAGAGAGAAAGAGGGAGAAAGAGAAACTTTGTGTTGACTGCTACTACCTTCCAACCTTGTAGTACGCGATGTCTCACCTCACGGCAGCTTTACAGTGCTGGTCGGTGCATCTGTGTGTTATTGTGTATGTAATAATAATTGTTTACAGAGACGAATGGGTATACATTTCTCCGGACAAACAATGGAAGATGATATACAGCATTTCCTCTGCCTCTGTCAACGTGTCAAAGTGGAAAAAAAATTGAAAAAAAAAAAGGTGGTACAATGGGGTCTCATAGATTCCTGAAGCACCACAACCGAGTATCGCAACCCAAGCACTTCTTTAGTGTATGGTGTCCCGCTGTGTTAATTGATGAGGTGTAGTCCCTGGTATTTTGAAACCAGACAGGTAACTCCGTGCGTAACTGTGAAAATGGTCAAGTTGTATTAAAATGCATAACTAGAAGGAGAAATCACCACCCAGAAAATGGTAAAGTTAACGTTATAATGGTGTCTTACGGATGGCGAAGTGAGAGAGAGACAGAGAGAGAGAGACACACACACACACACTCACACACACTCAGAGAAAAAGAGAGAGAGAGAGGGTGGGCAACGAGAGAAAACGAAAGAAAGAAGCAGTAAAAAAAGAAAGAAGGGAAGGAAGGAAGGAAGAAATAGTAAAGAAAGAAAGAAAGGGCATCTGAAGAGAGAGGCCGGAGAGAGAGAGAGAGAGAAATAGAGAGGGAGTGAAAGAGAGAGGGTGGGAGGGGGGCAATGAGAAAGAAAGAAAGGGGCACCTGGAGAGACAAAGAGAGAGAGAGAGAGATTGTATGTGTGCCCGCGGTTGTGACAGAGAGGGAGAGAGAGAGAGAGAGAGAGTAAGAGAAAGAAAATCAGAGCGAGAGAGAGACAGAGAGTGGCAGAGAGAGAGAGAGGGGGAGAGAAAGGGAAAGAGAAAGACAGAGAGGGAGAGAAAGAGAGAGAAAGATAGAGACGGAGAGAGACAGAGAGAGACACACATACAGAGAGAGAGAGAGATAGATAGATAGATAGATAGATAGGGAGAGAGAGAGAGAGAGAGAGAGAAGATATTTATTATATACACGGTACAAAGGCACACAAAACTATCAGACTTGGAACCCAACAGGATATCTTCTAGAAACTGTCTTCACAGGTACAGACAAAGTTTGGATCTTTGGACTTTTCCAAACGTACAAGGGGAATAAAAAATAGTCGGGTGGGCTATTTGGAGAGTAAAATGCTGAATACTTTTTCTTACCTATCTAGATCTCCTTTTTTTTTTTCCATTATTTTCTGTTTCTTCTCCATTTTATTCTCCCCGCCCCCTCCCCCCCCCCCCCACCCACCCACCCCCGAAAATAAACAACACAAACTTCTTTAACACAGACAACAAAAGGGTAGTCATTGTTTCTCTCTCCCTTCCTCCCCCCCCCCCACACACACACACGCATACGTGTACATACACACACGCACACACTCACCTTTCGCTTCCTTCTGAGCCTTTTTTTGTGTGTGGACTGCTTCAACTTACCAGGAGATTACGAGGGCTGTGTGTCAAACTGTCGTAACTCCACTTGTTTAAAACCCTCTAATGCCCAGACAAAAACTGCCAATCGAAAAACTTCTGAAATACTAGTATGCTGAACTGATTTTAAATACTCAGATTAATGCAGAGATATGAAAATTTAACTGGAAAAATGAATTGTCAAAAAAAACTAAAAGAGTAAGTGCATCAAAGACGGGATTTCTGCTCTAGGTTTCTATTTCAAATATGGCACTCTGCGCGCTTGAAGCTCTCGACAGCCCGCAGGTTTGTATCATAAGCTGGAAGTTCAATTCTGAAAACCGAGGGTTAACGGTTACGTAACGTTTGTAAAATATCGTAACTATTAAATCTGATTTAAAAAAAAGTTATTCAGTGTGGTCATTTTTTGCTTCTCCTGAAACATTTTGTAACATACCGAGTTACGACAGTTTACCACGCTATCGCCGTCACCAAAAAACGTTCTATAGACTTTCTAATTAATTTGTGTGTGGGCAGATCACAGATTTGCATGATCAGTGTACTGTAAGTGTGCTGCTCTAGGGTTGGGGTGGGGTCGGGGGGAGGGGGGAGGGGGGGGGGGGCTGAGAGCTTGTTTACTTGTTTATCCTGTCCCATTTGTTGTCCTCCTGAAGAAGGTCGGTCGACCGAAAGCTTGATTTTGTCTTTCCTGTTCCCATGCCTTTTATTGTTTCGTTTCTGGATTCTTTTTTACTGGAGGCTTTGCTACATACAGCCTTTTCCTTTTTTGCCACGTTTTGTATTTGTGTATTTGTATTTTGTATAGTTCTTTAACCCCATTTGGGAAATTTGCCTTTGTGTCATTGCAGCCCAGTAACAACTGGAGCAGACACGTCGTCGCCACAGTGCAGCGCCGGTCGGCGGTTGTTTTTTTGGGGGGGGGGGGGTGGGGTGGGGTGTGGTAGGGATGAATTTTATTTAATTTTGCACGGGCAGCGGCCTGTTCAGCCTGCTCTTTTCGACTTCCAGCCTGCCAAGGTATCTTTAACGTGCGCAACATGCACACGGGCCCTCCGAGATTTTCGTCCTTATCCGAGAAGACTAAGTACTCGATCCTACCTCCCATAGGATCAGGGACAAGAAAATATGAGAAAAATCCCAAAATTCCAACATGCCTGCACCGACCGGGATTTGAACCCCCTACCATCGGCATGAGAGGCGAGCACCTTGCCTCTAGACCACGGTGTGATTTTGTACTTTTATACATGGGTTCAATCACCGATGTATCACTTGAAGGATTTCTGCACTTTTCTATTTTGGACCCTGGTCCCAGTTTGTCCCCGTAATTTTCACACTTGAGCTAAGCTACCAGGTGCACACCGAACGGGCGAACCTTGAAATCAGGGCTGCTTATGAAAAAAAAAAAATAGACATTTGTCTTACACATGAATGCATTTTGTGTGATTTATACATTCCAACTTTGCTTTGTTGCCTGTGCATGATTGTCTTGACACAACTTCTTGTCAGGAAATGCGACAGAGTGACATAATTTCATTTTTACACACCTGTGTAAACGCCAAGATGAACTATTTGGGATACCAAACCAGTAATAACAGGTGTGGGATTCTATGTAATAGGTACTTGCATAATCGGCATTTGTATTTGGAAAAAAAACATGTTACATACATGTAGAACTTTTAGTTTATCTCCAGGGAATTCTCTGATAGAAAAGTGGTGACTTTAGATCTTGTTTGTTCCAGCTCCAATTTCTTGCACAACTGAGAAATTCCACGTTAAACATTTGCGGTTTCAGTATTATGAAGGAGTCAGAATAAATCGGAACTGTGAAACAGCTTGACAAGTGGCACATGGCATTTTAAACAAGTATCAAAGTGTGCATTTGCTATACGTCTTCTACATACTAAAGCGATCTCCAGTTTTTTTTTTTTTTTCTTCAGAAACTGGAGATAGAACAAAGAAGAAGGACGTATCTAGGACTGAGCGGAAACAGGTGGTGTGTGAGAAATGTTAGTTAACACTTTTGCTACCAGGAGGAAATTGCTGTGCCCTGACAATGATTTCTCAGCTGTAAAGAGCGATCTGTGAAATTTTGGTATTTAGAGTTTGGACTGACTGGGAAGCTCAGCTAAGTTATACACCCGTGGAAAGTGGATTTCATTGGCTGTGGCAGAATGATATTGAAAACTTCTTCAATTCTATTGGCTAATGCCAGCTGTAGAAGGTTTAACTGAAGCTCTCCCAAACGCCGCTCCAAGTGGTTCATAATTGATATGAAAAATACTTGACTGAAATGGCACAAGAAAATTTTTAAAAAATAAAAAATCATAAAAATCACACCGAGAAGTTCTTGGATTACTACTAATTTGGTATTTTCCTGCATATTTTTCATGCTTTCTCATAGTCTCCGTATCTATTGCCGATTTTCATAATGGCCAGTATGAGGACTGTGTCCCCTCGAACTCGCCGGAGGTGAATGCAACTTGCTGAATGCAACTGACGTGTGCGTTTACTGAACGAAATTCTCGGTGCGATCCGATTTTTTGCCATGCATCTGTGAAAGTACTGTCTTTGCTTTCTGGTCTGGTTTGTAAAAGAAAAAGCAGTATGTTGTAAAGCCTCGCATAAGATGTGAGTCTGTTAATGGTACCTGAAGGGTTAATGTGCTATTCTACTCTGAACTCACCACGAGCGTACAAAACAGGCCCATCCTGGTTAACTCTTTCAGGGATCATTGCCCTTTCTTGGCGCGTATTCTTCGAGTCATGCGACCGGAAATAGCAAAAGGACTCGCTTTAACGGGAGGTACAAAGTGTCCCGGTGCCACAAGAGTTACGTACTAGATATTGGTGGGTTTTCCCCAGTCTGCCCCGGTTACCTTAATGCTGTTGGTCGCAGATGAAAAAGGAAAAGAAAGAAAGAAAGAAAAAAAAAAACTACGCAGAAAAAATGACCACGCCATAACAGTTTGTGCTTTGACAGTGAACAAGCCCAACTGATAATGAACTCAAATTTCTGGTTCATGGGCGCAACTGAGATTTTGGCAATGATTTAAGATCTTTCGAGACTGTAAAATTTCGGAATGATACCTTTTATTTGAATCGTAAGAAAACAACAACAACAACAACAACAACAACCCCCAAAATCTGCTCATTGGGTTTGAGGTTTCCCGACAATTCAGCCAAATAATGGACAAAACGTATTCACAGAGTTTTACATTGGCTTTCCAGACCAAACAAGAATGACTTTGTTGTCAAACGAATGTAAAACGAGAATGCGTGACGCCTGTCAAAAGTGCGTTCTTATACCGATAAGTATTTGAGCGGAAATTCCTATAATCCGATTGCCACTAAAATGACTGCACCCGCTGATATCCCGACAGCCCGCGCGCCACACGCAGAGGACACGAGACTTAATACAAAAGGCCGTTACATTTGAAAGGATCGGCACACGACACCAGTTTCTATAGAAAACTTTTTATTCTTATTTGTTTGCAAGTCAGGCGTCTCACTTCCAAATTTTTTTCTCTCTCTTCTTTTTGTGAAAACGGACGTCAAAATGTGAATTACTTTTACTGGTGGGCCATTTTTGGGGGGCGCAGGTGAACTGAAAAACTTGTTATCGTCCATGAATGGTCTTTTATATTCTTATCGGGTATCGATTCTTTTTCATTCTCAAGGAATCCATCGATTATATTTTAGTGGACTGTTCATTTCTGATTAAGTACATAAATATATTGATAAATGAGTGATTAAATAAATAAATACACGGAATTTTGTGATTTCGAAATCATCTCTTGCAAGAATTTTTAAGTCTGACCCGAGACACAGAACACCGAGACGGCCCATTCCTTCTTTCACTATATTATGTCCACAACTTGCGCGCATATAAAGACTGTGGGTACCACTCTCAGAGCTCTGTGGTACTAGTCTGTTTCGTTCAATGAAGGGGTGTGGTGTGAATTGTTGCATTGTTGACATGGATGATACGCGCGCAAGTCGACGGACGGAACTTGGCGAATTGAACTGTCTCGGTATCCTGTGTCCTGGGTCTGACTTTGTCCAGCCATGTTGCTGGTCATGTATCTACTGTATCTTTGTTCTGGAACAGACAATTTTTTCTCCTGAAATTTGGAAGATAAAAAAGAATTACGCTTTTAATAGGTTTTCACTTGGTGTATCACGTAGGATTATTATAAAAAATGCGCCAATAATTGAACTCGTTAACTAGGGAGAGGGTTTAGGAGACATGTTATGAAACTGAATGCAACTGGTGTGTGTGTGTTTACTGAACGAAATTTTCGGTGCGACCCGATTTTTTGCCGTGTATTCGTGAAAGTACTGTCTTTGCTTTCTAGTTTGGTTTGTAAAATCCATTTGGCACACTTCTACACTACAGCTCCCCGCTCAGATGGACGGGATGATTATAGTGTAATACCTCGGCTATTTTCCTTATTGTCGTATGTGCATTTTTGCCGTACCGAGAAAATGGGAAATGCAAGTTTGACGAGGTGTGTATAATCATGGTTTTCTTTAGTACGTTTCAAAATCGAAACTTGCATAAAAATGCCCACGAAAAATACACCCATTTGACACTTATACACAATACAATTAGGAGTGAGAGAACCACTTTCACAAAACTTCAAAATCGGCAAAATATTGCATACAATTATTTGGCAAATACCCCTTGATATAACACATTATGTTTGAAAATTATATATTTAAAAAAAAAGAAAAGAAAAAAACTTGGAAGTATATTGTGTTCTGAAATAGTACTTGCTGTGGAGCTAAGAACAGGAAATGTTCAAACGATTCTGTTTTTGGTGATCTGAATCGATTCTGCCAGTGAGATTTCCCCCCTTGTTTGTCAGCAACTACTTTTGTCCTAATTCTCCAATCAAAGAGCTACTGTGTGACTCCCGACTCTCGACCTACGCTGACAATACCCATTCATTCATAAATCTGGGTATCGAAATTACATCTGCATGATAAAACAGCCAAGTACGCGTTAGAAGGAGAGGATTATACCTATGTAATGGCGGAGACATCAATGGTAAAAAACGCAGGCAGGAACAAACAGGTAAACAAAACAGGGCTTTGTCGAGGGTAAAAGCTTCAGGTTTCTGTCCTGTATACGCCTCTAGTACAGTCCGTAGCTGGCCGTGTGATCATGTACAACCGAAGAAGGATTATCGAGTGCCACAAGGACAGGTCAATGCATACATTAATGTTTCATAATGGCATGACCCAGGTGATGCACAGGAAGGACGTGAAGTCTGAGGGTTTACCCATAAATTACATAGGCACAATTTGGGCGATTTTTGACCTCCCGCTCTCTGTGTTCACCTCGGGGAAAGGGTGGGAGAGGGTGGGGGCACCTTCTTCTCCCTCTTTCCCTGCGAGTGGTTGGTGGTGGACGCTTCTAGTACTGTCTCCTTCTGTCCTATCATTCTGCCATACTCTGTCTATCGTCTTGCTTTTTCTTGGTACAAAAAGACCGTTATCGTGTCCACGTGCTTACTCCAAACTCAAGCTCTAACTCTAAACCCAAACTGAAACTGAAAGTCAAACTCAAACTCTAAATCCAAGCTGAAACTGAAACTCAAAACTCTAAACCCAAACTCTTCTCGCTCGTGTAGGAGGGCACGGCTGTTACAGTAGTGAATTTCCATGTCCATGTCTTGATGTTTTAAAACATTTAATGTGGCATTTTTACATGACATTATTTGACTGTTTGTTTCGAAACGTGATTTTATACATAATCCCACAAATTATTGTCTTAATAAACACATTATACAAAGAAAACAGATAGGCACATAAGTTCGTGCTTGCCCTCTGCCATTCGCCTCAGCAAGACATTACAGCTAGATGTGTGACATATTTTACTCAGGTTCGGTGCTGTGTTACTTCTTGTAATAAGCTTGTTATTGTGTTATGATAATATCATAAAGTTATTATGTTTATGTAACGATGCTTTAGATGTGTGTACCGTGTATGTGCTTGTTAAACGCTCTGTGAATGTGAATTGCCCTCATGGAATAATAAAGTGATTCTAATCTTATCTTATATTAAAAATAATACACAGCATTTATATAGCGCTTCATCCCGTTACCAACCAGGCTCTAAGCGCTTTACAACATTTATATCATAGAAACACACACACACAATACACAGGCATACCCAGGGAAAAACAAAAAATGGACATTCAGAGTGTAAAAAGATGACTCATCAGCTGATGTTTAAAAGTCATAAAATTTTCAATCTCTATCGAAGACAGAAGCAGAGAATTCCAAATCTGAGGCCCTTGAAACGATAAAGAAATAGGAATTTTAAACTTTTTAGTGCCATCAAATGATCTAAGATGCAATGATGGTACATAGGGAGTCAAAAGACTAATAAAATAAGTTGGTGTGTTTTTGTACGTATATTAATTGTGACACAGGATAGCCAGGTTATACATTATTCGTTTTTCTACCGGTAGTCAAGTGCAAGCTCTGAAGTAGAGGGGATGCATGATCTTTTTTCCTCTTTTATGATATCTTGTCTTATCTTATCTTATCTTATCTTATCTTAACTTATCTTATCTTATACTAAACTGGAGTATTTTAACTCATGCCATAACTGAAGAGAATCACAATATGCGCCTTTCATACGTTGGCAGTAACCCCATAGCCCTACGAGTGTACGTTCATAACAGATAACTTCAGAGGCCAACTAAAGCCAACATATCCCGGAAGAAGACTGCACAATCTTATTATAAAAAAAAATAGTGGCGGGAGTAATTCCTTGTGGTGCAATTTTGAGCCTTTTTCCTGCTCTACACTACAGCCTAAATGACAGTTTCAAATATTATAAATTTAATGTCCTTAAGTATCAACTAATCCAACCCAATCGCTTTTGTATCGACCGATTTTGTTGTTTCAAGTTTCATGTATTTTAAATAAAATGTACAAATGTAAAATACAATGATCTTTGTTTTGGCTCCATGTATTAAAGCCTACCACACCAGAAACGAATTAATACGCGTTCAATTCGGTCCGCGCAAATTCCCTACCAGAAATGAGTACGTAGTGTTGTGGTGCACATAAAATCTGTAGGTAAGACTGTGGAATACGGGAAGCTTTCTAGATCAAAAAGAGAAAGGCTAGAACGGTGGGCTCACAGATTTATCCCGGATAATGCCGAGTACCTCAGCTATACTGCGCATTACATGGTTTACTGATGGGGTCTTATTTGCCAACATTTGAAATCGTTTTTGCTAAAAACGGGAGCTTTTAATTGGATGGATGTTATAAATGCATAATAACAGACTTATCTAATTTAGATGTAATGCAGTGCAGATTTCTGTCATAATTATTATTTCCAAACAAAACCACCTACAGCAACAATAGCAGTACAAACATGCGCACGCATACACACCCACACAGATACTCACAACACAACACTATGAAATTTTTTTTAAAGAATTCAATGTTTGGGTGAGTTCTGCCTGCAAGTGTACATACAAACGCACCGACAGGAGAATTCACCTGAGATGAGACATGGCCTCTTAGCGTACACTTACGTACCGATTCCGATAAGCGGATTAATTGGATGATGACGTCATCAAACAACGTTTGAACGAGATCAAACTAGTTGGCTAGTATGTGAGTTCTCATTGAAACCAGAGAGGATGTATTTATAGAAAAATCTCACTTCTGCCAAGTCCGGTAAACAAGAAATTGAAGAACTGAAAGAGACCGCCTTCACCAAAGACAGTGTGCATATCTGTTTACTGTGGTTTGTTCATATTTTTGGGCTGAGTGAAACTATTTAAAACAGTTTGTAAGCTCTTACGCCCGTGGAAATGCACAAACGGGCATTGTTTACCGTAGCGGCCTACTTTCCGCTCCATGCTAACAGTGGTTTCACAGAGCCTCTCGTGTCTCGAAGTGCAAATCTACCAGTAGTGAAACCTCTCTGTACATACATAATATCTGTTGAAACTCATGGTTATGACGTCACCATGCAACCATTCGGCCCATCAAACTCGACTAGGACTCGCCTAGGGTTAACTGCATGTTTAACCCACTGGGCAAGTTGTCTTAATACAGACTATTTAACCCTTTATTTACTGACGGGACTTAAAAGTCCCTTCCGCATTTTAACCCTCCCAAATACCGAGAACTCTTCCAATCTGCTTATCCACCTTTTCACAAGCTTTAATGTCTTCCGTTTACTTCCGTTTTCCTCGTTCAATGTGATTGTCTTCATGCATAGCGAAATTCCAGACCTCGAAAGTTTTGTCGTTTTGCTGAGAGCTAACAAGTGAGTGTCCATACTAAAAAATGTGTTCTTATTTATTCATAATTATATTCCCACCCTCCACAAAAGCTAGAAAACAAGATAAAAACATGCTGTGATGCCCATTTCCAGTCATGGTGGCATACTGCATGTAGAAGTCTAGTTATGAATTTGACGAAATAAATAAGGGGTTAAAAAAAAACAATAACTGGATCGGGATAGCGGCATTAAAGTCGTTTATGATATTAAACCGGCCAGGACCTCAGTCTGACAAGTCCGCCGCCAATGACTCAGAAAGAGGCAGGACGAAACTCTCCAGCCCCAGTTGGAAAATGTGTGCCCTGGGCTGATACCAGTTAATTTTTGGCTTGCACTTTCGATTATCATTTTGTGATTAGCGCAACCTGGCAAGGCGACAAATAGTTGATGTTGAGGCGTTGCCCTAGAAGTTTTTAGCTTGTGGGTACTTCTGGAGACGCTGCAGTGACGATTTGAGGATGGGGGAGGCTGGTTACGGGTACACGTCGGAACCGGAACGAACGAAAACATGGAATTGGCCCTCAGGAAACAAAACTATCTTTTTGAGGTATCTTTTTTAGGAGGAAGGGTTGTTAAAAAAGGTTCTATTTTATTGATCAGCTGAGGAACATGGAATGTTATGAGAGCCATACGGTGTAAATATTCACCCCGATGTTAAAAAAACAAAAAGACCGCATTGTCTGCATGATTCAAGCAGAGAGTATGTATATACAGAAAGGTTTCACTATTGGTCGATCTGCACTGCGAGACACGGGAGGCGCCGCGAAACCACTGTTAGCATGGAGCGGAAAGTAGGTCGTTGCGGTAAACAATACCCGTCAGTGCATTTCCAAGGGACGTAGGAGCTTACAAACGGTTCTAAATAGTTTCAATGAACCCAAAAATATGAACAAACCACAGTAAACAGATATGCACACTATCTTTGGTGAAGGCGGTCTGTTTCAATTCTTCAGTTTCTTGTTTACCGCAGCGACCTAGTTTCGCAATTTGGCTTAAGGGAGATCTCTCTATAAATACATACTCTCTTGTTCAAGTATTGATTTGTTTCATTTGACGACACAGTATTTGTGCTCCTACGAAATTTTGAATTTTATTTCGTCTTTCGTCGGAACTTCCATGCCATTTTTTTTTATTTCATTCTCATAAAGTTTCAGTTATTCATTTTGGATTACAATTAATCTTTGCGAGTAAGCATGCTCAGCAGCCGTGCGAAACAAAAACATCCCACAAATCCGTGCAAGTGCGCATGCGCGGCGACACGGATGCCGTACGGTCAACATCACAATTTTGGGTGACGTAAGACAAACAGCCAATTTCTCCCTTCCATAGTTATCATTTCGGAAACTTTCGGTGAAAAAGTGAGGTTGCAAAGGAAGAGGTTTGAAGATTAGGTATTCTGTTTGACAGTTTGCCTCCTCATATTTAAAGCTTAAAGATACGGGCCTTAAGATGATAGTTATTGCCATTGTGTCACTGCCTTACGATTTGTGTACGGAACGTTGCGCGAGGCCAATAACTGTCTTTTGATTGCACAGAAAAGTTGCTAGAAACAATAATGCTGACAGTTTTTACCACCACCATCACCATCGCCGTCATCGACATCACCAGCATCTCCAGCATCACCATCACCACCACCGCCAGCACCATCATTACCACCACCACTATCACCATCACCATCACCATCATCAATACCATCAACCCCTCGACAACAAAAATACTACGACAACAACGTAACTGTCGTCATCACAATTGTTATCATCATTACTGTTACCACCTCCACCATCATCAACGACGACAACAACAACAACAACAACAACAACAACAACAACAACCACCACAACAACAACAACAACAACCACCACAACAACAACAAAAGGTCAACATCCATCAGCAGCCTCTACATATGAAAGAGACAACCAAACACCCAACCACACACAAAGATAAGACTACAAAAAAAAAAAAGTGTTACCAGAAATGCTTCCAACCTGGCACATTTGTTCAAGCACTAATGCCACACTGAACTGTTAAATAAAACATCAGGCCAGTTTGTTTGTGCAATCCAGAGCCAAAATTAGGAAAGTTTGGCCAAACAGAATTTCAGGAATTTGAACAAAACCCGGTTTTATTTACAGCATGAGATGTTCTAGTTTTTTGTTCCGTTTTTTTTCTTTCTTCTGTGTTTGCTTGGAGTTTTTCATGTTACTGAAGTAGAGCAAGATATTTCAAGCTTTTGATCCCGTGCATGTGACGCTGTGTGTTAAGTGATATTCGCATCTGATACCTGTTTGGTTTCTGTATCTGTCTTTATCTCTCTACCTTTTGCTTTTTCTCTCTGTCTTCTCCCGCCTTCTTTCTCTCTTTGTATCTCTCTCTCCCGCCCCCCTCTCTCCATCCGGTATGCCCGCCCTTTACAAACTCGTGTGCATTATGAAAAGACCTAAATTCAAGAATGTGTAGAAATTATTTCTAGCTCTCTCTCTCTCTCTCTCTCTCTCTCTCTGTCTCTGTCTCTCTCTCTGTCTCTATGTCTCTTTCTCTCCGTCTTTCTCTGTCTCTCTCTGTCTGTCTGTCTCTCTCTGCCACTCTCTCTCTCTTCGTCTCTCTATCTCTTTCTATCTGTCTTTCTCTGTCTGTCTGTCTCTCTCCCCTTCTCTCTCTCTCTCTCTGTCTCTGTCTTTCTCTGTCTGTCTGTTTGTCTGTTTCTCCTCTGTTTGTCTGTCTCTCTCTCTCTGTCTGTCTCTCTTTCTGTGTCTCCGTCTGTCTGCCTGTCGGTCGGTCTGTCTGTCAGTCCGTCTGTCTGTTTGTCTGTCTGTCTGTCTGTCCGTCTGTCTGTCTGTCTGTCTGTCTCCACCTATTTCCCCGCCCCCACCCACAAAAGTGCACTACAAACACAGACTACCCCCACTGCAGAATGTCGATTAAAAGAATGGGTTACCACATCTGCAACAGACACGGGTACACAGAGGAGAAGAGAAATCCAAGACAAGGTGCTGAAAAGAGATATTGCTTACTTAGTGGCGGCCATGTCCTGGGCACAAGGTCTGAACATTTAACCTACGCCTACAAGTCTTTACTTAGTCACTCGGCATACCTAGTGGCTTACGACAGCCGCAGGGGTCATCTATGAAGTACGTGCGCTTTGGGGGAGAGGTGCGCTTTGGGGGAGAGGTGCGCCCAGTGTATGAAAAGTGGGGAGAAAAAAAAAGGTTGGGGGGGGGGGCATACGCAGTGGCGGACCTACCTGAAGCTCGAACTGCTAGGGGACCTCTTCGCAGTCAACAACAATACTAGGCCAATATCCAAAAATTCACTCATCAAAAAGTTTCTTGGGGGCTCCTCCGGGTTTAGGGGCCCCGAAACTTAAGCTCCATTACTTTCACAGTAGATCTGCCACTGGGCATACATGCGCTGTTTAGGTATGGTAAGGATTTTTTTTAAAAAGTTTACTTTTCTTTCCCCTTTTCGAGCAAATTAAGCTGTTGGATTATATACAAATCATGTTTGTAATGAAGCAGTCAAATGGCCCACACAACCCACTTCTTAAAGTCATGAAGACAAATGTGGCAAACAGAAAAAGTTGTATGTGGCAAAGCCTTGCGTAAAACAAAAAATACGGAAACCCTATAGTGAAATGCAAAGGAAAAGGGGCGGCGGACCAAACTTTCGGTATGTATTGCCTTAATCAAATGAAAAAAAATGTAACAGGGTGGAAAATTATACCAAAAAGATATTTCATCATTTTTCTTAAAGTTTAAAGTCATAGTACATCAAGTACATAGAACATACCATCGACATTAGCCATTTTAATGGCGGTGGACCAGTACAAGGGGGGGGGGGGGGAAGGGCAGGGGGTGGTGTCAAACGTGTGGAAAAACGTACATGGGGGGGGGGGGTGTCAAAAAACGTCAAAATCGAGCGTGCATACTTTATGGATGGCCCCTGACAACCAACAACTACCTGACTTGGGTAAGAAATACCTCAGAAAAACACAACCAGACCTTCCACATCTTGTATAATATAACCAGGAAAAGCAGATGTTTCTGCCACCTTATGAAAAGGAAAAACAGTATACGTGAAAAACCAAACCTTGCAGAGTGCGCAAAAACCATTTTACGACTGTTTTGCTACCATCACCACTGCTACTACGACAACTACTACTTCTGCTAAGCTTACTACGACTACTACTACTACAACCACCGCTAATACTAAAAATAACCATTTATACATCTCTAGAGCACCATTTCACATTGCTAAGCCTTGCTTACTGTATTGTAATGACTTTGATAAGAGTTGACAGCCATCGCCGTGCATTGACACCTCAGACGGCATCTCTCAGCTCTGTAAAAGGAAGGTTTTTTTTTTGTTTGTTTGTTTTTTAAAAAAAATAATTTTGCAGCGCCGTCAACAAGAAATCTGACCTGTCGGGTGTGACCTGAATGAAATGTAAAGGCGTTGCTGAATGTCGTGGCGCAGGTGATGTGCATCGTTTCGTATTAATTATTCTTTCTATTTTTTTTCTCTACGTCAAATGTAGGCCATGTTCTTTAACATGTATAATACATGTCTGGCCCTGATTCCCCCCTGCCTACCCCACCCCACACCCGTGTTCACTGTTGTCTAGTTTTTGTTCACATTAACCCTATTACTGTCAGGAAAGAGTTACTGTCTCCGGCAAAGGGTTTTCAACTGCAAATCTTCATCTTACAAATTCATTATTTGAGGCTGCCTTTGATTTTAGAGATCATTGCCGAGTATACATGTCTTTATAGGTAATTTAATTGTGGCTCTGACAGCTCGGGGATGAACAAGACTGCCAATGTAACTGGCTTGGGACAGTAATAGGGTTAAAGTATACCTGACTTGCAGACATTAATTGTCGTAGGAAATCAAGTGTTGCGTGATGACAGATTGCTTTACACTGTTGATAGAGAAACGGAGTATTGCTATTCTGCTGCTACGTGCGAACGGTCCTTTGACATGTTGATGGCTGCATGATAAACTATCGTAATCGACTTTAACTTTTTTCAATAATCGAAACTTTTAGCCAGCTTTTATCACTTGACAGGCCGCTGGTTTTGTGATAAGTTCGGGGTTAAATTCTGACTATTAAGTCTAATCAAGTAACTTGACAAAATGTGCAAAAACCGAGTTACGATAATTTACCTGCGGCTTTCGATAGGATCGAGTACCTAGCCTTGGTAGGATCGAGTACCTAGTCTTCTCGGATAAGGGCGAAAAATTCGGAGGGGCCGTGTGCACGTTGCGCACGTTAAAGATACCTTGGCAGTTGGAAATCGTAAAGATTTTGGTTTTGAATTTTGATCATGGGTTAACGGACAGTTTGAGATTCCCTGGTGAGAGGATCTTCTTTGTGAACTGCAAAACTAATCAGCGACGTTGCGTATCTTAGTTTTAATGTAATGTATGATGAAATTATATAGTTTAAATGCATTTTTAGAGGTTAGAAAAAATTCTGGGAGTTTTCATCTCATCTTCGGATGTTTTACGAGGGATTCTTGGGATTTTTAAAAATCCTCTCCGGCGACGCTGATAGATTTGGTAGTTAGTGAAACGGAGTGATCACTAATAAAAACAATTAGCAGAAGGCAGTTGCAGTTCATGGGACACCTGAATCGACACAAAGGTCTTGAACACCTTGCTCTAACTGGAAAAATAGAGGGCTAAAAAAAAAAAGCCGAGGTAGACAGTTTGAACAGATGGGCGACAGGGAAAAACCAGGACAGTTTGGGGTTTTTGAGAGCATCCGAGCGGAGGAATGAGTAGCGAACCATGATCGGCGATATCTGTTCCAGATCCGGCACTTGAAGAAGAAGAAATTCAGGTCTTGTAATGCCTGTTATATTCCATCCGTTGCAGTCATGCCAGTAGTTATGAACAAGTAACAAATTTTTCTAATGGACCAACTCAGACAGTGAGTTTAGTTATTCAAGATTTGCAGCATTTCCAATTGAGATGTCATAGAAGGTGTAGTTACATAACTTTCCATGCGCTGCATACAGGTCTCGCCCTCGCACACTAATGGACATGCATGCACAAGTCTCATTAATGCGACAGTAACAGTTGACCGCTTTGCTGCAATCATATTCCCACATGTTCCATATTACACAGAGCGAGCACACTCAACCACAATGCGCAGGGAACAAACATTGAATCACGGAGCGAATTATTTCCCTTAGCTTTCCATTTGTCGTAGTCGGCGGAACAGGTTATTTCCCTTGACTGTTCCATATTGCCATAACAGAAGCGGTCAGTAGTCCATCCAGATGACACTTTTAGAGGTGTCCGACCATCAGGCGCAATATGAGTACTCACCATTCTAATGGATGTGCACTCGCACATTAAAGGGTGGGGGGGGGGGGGGAGGGTTAGGTCTTTAAGTTAGGAGGTTTCGCTGCCATTGGCATTTACACCTCACTTTTCTTGCTTTTATTTTTGTCTAGTTGTGGTCGGGGATTCGTTTTTTAAGAATTTTGTCCTGGCCACGGTCTGTTCGGCCTGCTCTTCTCGATTTCCAACTGCCAAGGTATCTTTAACGTGCGCAACGTTCACATGCCCCCCCCCCGAATTTTCCGTCCTTATCTGAGAAGACTAGGTGCTCAGTCCTACCTACCATAGGATCAGGGACAGGAAAATATGAGAAAAATTCCAACATGCCTGTACCGACCAGGATTCGAACCCGATAACTTCGGCATGAGAGGCGAGCACCTTGCCTCTAGACCACCGTGTCCCGGGTGGGGGTGGGTGGGCGCCAGAGGGTATGACACCGAGCATGAAAAATGCACGTGGAAATCAGTGGTTGCTCGTGAAGACTTTCAAAAATCTCATGAAATTCTTATAAAAAATCGCAAAATTTTTCCAACCTGCAAAAATACATGTAAAATTTACAATTTTGTCATACACTGAATTTAAACTAATCAATGTCAGTGATTAACTCACAGATCACACAGCCAATCCTCTCATATAGGCAATCTCAAATTGCCTTTTAGCCCATTAGAGTGGATAGGCACTTTTGTGGGTTTTTTTTTTTAACAAAAGAAACTGTCGGAAATACACGAGTTCCCCCCAAAATCCTAAGATCTTGTGAAAAATGCCAAGATCACAGGGTAAGCGCTGAAAGTCTCAAGATCTTGTGAAAAATGCCAAGATCACAGGGTAAGCGCTGAAAGTCTCAAGATCTTGTGAAAAATGCCAAGATCACAGGGTAAGGGCTGAAAGTCTCAAGATCTTGGGAAAAATGCCAAGATCACAGGGTAAGCGCTGAAAGTCTCAAGATCTTGTGAAAAATGCCAAGATCACAGGGTAAGGGCTGAAAGTCTCAAGATCTTGGGAAAAATGCCCAGATCACAGGGTAAGCGCTGAAAGTCTCAAGATCTTGGGAAAAATGCCAAGATCACAGGGTAAGCGCTGAAAGTCTCAAGATCTTGTGAAAAATGCCAAGATCACAGGGTAAGCGCTGAAGGCCTCAAGATCTTGAGAAAAATCCCAGGGACCGGGAACGTTGGTGGGAATGGGGTAAAAAAATCGTTAAAATTGAATATTCGTATTTTCTGGATGTCCGCCAGGCTAGTTAGTACATTGTGGACATGAACATGAAATGTGCCGGTTTCATAATAGATTAGAACATTTTTTAACGGCAAGTATAAGAATTCAGTACCTAGACTTGTATATGATTGTTTTATGAAAATTATACCCGGGATACACGATACCCAGACGGTTTAATTCGCCAAATTCCGTCCGTGAACTTGCACGCGTATATCATCCATGTCAGCACCTCAACAATTCGCACCATACCCCCTTCACAATTGAACGGAAAAAAAACAACTAGTATCACAGAGCTCTGTGAGTGGTACTCACGGTGGTTATACGCGCGCCAGTTGTGGACATATAGTGAAAGAAGGAATGGTCCGTCTCCGTATTCTGTGTCTCGGATTATACTTAAACTTGTGGTCCTTATTATTAGATTTTCATACTCTGCTGCGTCTGTCTTATTGGAAATATTCTTTTTTTAAAGTCAATTCAACCATTATCAAGGCTAAACGTTGCCCCCCCCGATCACCTCCCCAGACCAATGTTGTTCCCACTATCGAACGTAACGTACTGAACCAGCCGCTTGCATGTAAACAAAGTTTCAAAGTTAGGTTTTTTACATTTGTTTTTATCTGTCTGTTAAATACTCCAGAGGTTAATCTGTGCCGCTTTAATAACATCTGTGAAATGGTCATTTTGCCCTACAGGTCAGTTGTATAATGTAGAAACTGCACACAACATCCCGCTCCTCCCCCCCCCCCACCCCCCCAATCCGGTTCATTGTATTTGTCATTATTATTGTTACTATGATGGTTTGTTTTCTTTTAATTGCACTGATGATGAAAATAATATGGTGATGGTGATGGCAATGATAAGAATAGTGGTGAGGATGATGAGAATAATGAAGATGATGGTGATGATGATGAGAATAACGATGATGATGTTGATGATGTGTAAGGAGAAACTTGCTATTGTATCGAGAACGCGAGTAGTGCGAAATCTGACCGATTTACATTAAATTTGAGCGGTTGTGCCGATAATTGAGATTAAAAGTTATAAAACGGTTTTCAACAAGTACTCCAATTCACAAACATGTTCCACATTAATAGTAGAAAATTGGAGTGGATTTAGGATGCTTTTTCTGTTGGCTGTTGATACAGGATTCATAATTTGCCCCCTTTCAGCATTATTGCAGCCATCTATCTCCTTGTACTGAGGATACTTTCTGTTGTAGAAACATGTTTACAAGACCACATAAGAAAGATCGCTTAATCTCAAGGAATTCGACCGGCATTTTTACATTGGTGATTATGTCTCCTATAGCAGGAAGATCGACATGATACATATAAAAAACATATATTATCGCCTTATATAAATAGGCCCAATTGTATAGCTTCTGTCATCCGTGTTCAAGACTGTAATCTGGGAGATTATCTCTTTTTTTGAAAATTTAATTAATATAGCGTTGGACCACAATGAAGGCAACACATGTATTGACACCTGACAATTTCTAAGACAGACAAGGGCGTATTTAAAAGAAAATAATTTTTTTTCAATAATGTATGATTTTGTTCGTGATGGGCGGTTTAAATTTCTTTTTTATATTTGTTTGGCTAGCTCTGACCTATATAGGGCATTCATTCACAGAGCCTGATATAATACCAGTCTTAAATACCCAAGTTTGTATAAATGCAGAACTCTGAGCTGATGCTGGGGTAGAAGATACGTTTCTGATCCCTTAATAATATACACAAGGGTGGGACAAACGTAGTTGGGCAGTATCTTTTAAATATTTATTTCATTATTTATCTTTTGTTGAAGAGGCATTGTTTAATCTTTCCGGCGCTCCGAATGTCCCCTCATTAACTTTGTTAGATTCCCTCCAACCTACCCCAGACGCTGTAACGCACGGTAACGACACACATTCCGGTTAGCATGTACGTCCATAAATACTCGCGAGATGACCGTGGCATTTTGCATAGACAGCTAGATAGCTGAACAGTGAATACAAGTCAGTATTTTCTCTCTTTGGCTTGTAGCAAGATACGGTACCCCAACATCAGTGACCAAGTAAGGAAAGTTGGGCACAAAGTCTGTCCGCACCCCGTCAGCAGGTCAAGACTTTCAAATTGCACACTGCTGGAAAAAGCTTGGGGATGAGTAACGCCGGTATTGAGGAATGAGAAGTGGAGGTGGAATGTATTGACAAGTCATAATGAGAGAGTGAAGGGAAGCAAGAAATATCTCTGCACTGCTCGCCACCTGTTTCACACGTTCGATCAGCTGCTGGTGGATTCAGGGGCGGAAACAGGTTTTGGGTAGGTGAAGGGATAGAATAGGTGGCGATGCTAAATAAATCTTGTATACAGAACTGTAATTTCTTAAGATTATCATTGGTAGTGATGATGATGATGGCCAAGGCACTCAATTATTTTTTAGTGGATTGGGCTTAAGTCCGAATTTTATAGTTTCACATTCATGAGGGGCGTCGCAACGGAACGAGAGTTTGCTTTAATATAATTCAGTGGTGTAAAAATTAACTAACTTTAGAATGTGTGTGACATACGGTCAACTCATTTTAGCGCCCCCCCCCCCCCCGCTAAAAAAAAAAGAAAAGAAACCACCTGACATACAACCTTTTGCCAGTGCGCTTCTCGGGTATTTTTACAACATTAACATTTAAACATATGGAACTGTCTGTTTTAGATATCAGCTCACCTGTACAAGTAGGTAGGGGCTCAGTCTGTCTGACAGCATGTGTGTGTTTGCATGTATTGTGTATTTACCTTCCGTGTTCGCCATGTGTCTGTAAGCTGTGCTCAGTTCCGTTCTCGTGCACTCGTCAACAAAATAGGATTGCGCTATAAATAACTACGGGAATCTCCACTTGTCCTTAACACACTGGTGTTGCCCTGGGTTTTATTCATTGTCCATTAACACTTACCAAAGGAAACTATCAGCCGCTCGATATTATCAGAGATACTAGAATTGATAAGATAAGACAGCTAGTGCTTTTAGCGTGCACAGATTTCGCACCGCCACCCAGTGGTAAACGAGCGGAAGACATGAAAAGTTCCGTATTTTACAAAGCCAAATAGAGAAAATATTGAATTTTGTTCACTGTTCAGCTGTCGCTATAGGCCTTGATTGACCTCACTTTGTGGAATTATAACCCGAATCGCTGTGGGGAAAACGCTGCTATTTTTTCTTTTGTTTAGTCGCAGTAGCACCGTCACAATTTTGCATCATAAATTTACCATTATATCAAGCATTCTTTGCATCCTGTGGGCCATGGGCCCCGCCCCCGACAGCTCGCAAATTGTGTGCACGGTTTTTTTTAGTGGTGCGAAGAAGACAGTGTCTCATTTTATCGTTTGGTTTGATATTATTACCTGGATAGAAAGATTTTCAGTCCATTCTATAAAATGATGATAAAATGTGAAATTAATCTAGTTTGGTTTCTATTGTATTTTCCCGTAACGTGCATCAAAATTATGCCACGGTTTTGTCTTGATATTGGATATTATTGTGTGGCATGGAATTGCCAACCATCAAAGAAGCATATCTTAATTGACTATGTAGATTTCATGCATATCGGAAGAAAACACTATACGTGCGGATCCATGAATGAATAATTTTCTAACGTGAATCCACAATGCGTCTTGTGCTCTCTGAAAGAGGCGAAGATCTATAACTTAATTGAAGAACTTTTGTAATCATTTAAAGAACTCTTTTCTGAGATATATACCAAACAACTTTTGAGAATTTTACCAGTGTAATAAAATTAATCCGGAACTATTTAATTCGGTTTGTGAAATTTGGAAGTTCTGAATAGCAAACATGAATAGAGTGCCCAAATAGACTGCGAAAGGGGCAAAATCGTTATCGTACCGACGCGCTATACAATCCAAACGCAAACTCGAACTCAAATTTTATTATACACGAGAGGTTCCGGCATGATCAGAGATAAGCCTGTGCGTCCACCTTTCTATCTTTGTCTCTTTCAAATCTATAAAGTTTTTTATAATATTCTATAATCTTGCTACAAATATTATGCGGGCCTGCGCACTCGTTTCTGGGCCAGAAAATTGGACCAAACTGAACAAAAATGAAATAATAATAATATATAAAAAGACTGGGGGCAAAAAAAAAAAAAGGACACAAAGCAAATTCAAAACTATTCCCCACCATTTGAAGTCCCCAGATGAAAAAACAGAACCTTGTGCAGGTGGACAGGAATGCACCTATCAAATTCCAGGCAAATCCGAGCTGTGTGAGCGGCGGTTGGTCGCGTTCAAAATCCTGCGAGTTTTTTTTTGTTTTTGTTTGTTAACTTGATCGGCCACATGTGGCATGCGTGGCATTTTCATAAGATTATAATGATAATAATATAGTAACAAGATTCTAAAGACAGTGGTAATGATATAGGCCACCGACGGCTTGTATAGCATTTTCTTAAAGTTTTTTGCCATACTACATGAGGTTCCCGGCATTATCCCGGATAAACCTGTGAATCCACCGTTCCATCTCTCTCTCTCTCTCTCTCTCTGTTTTTGGTCTGGAAAACCTCCCATATTCTACAGTTTTACTACAGATTTCATGCGCACCA
>OZ007571.1:67383551-67390241 GCA_963931925.1 Onchidella celtica
GAGAGAGAGAGAGAGAGAGAGAGAGAGAGAGAGAGAGAGAGAGAGAGAGAGAGAGAGAGAGAGAAAGAGAGAGAGAGAGAGGCATAATTATAATAATATATGTAAATCATAGGCCGAGATGTAGCAAATGATTGGATAGCCAAGAAGAAGAACATCTTAATCTACCAGCTTGGTTGTACTCACTCAGTCAAGTATATATATTATATCTAAAAATCAGAAGAGCCTTAGCCTAGTTATCCAGGGGTTTGAGCACAGCTGGATTGTGCATTCCAGAGCTTTTCCAAACAAAAATGTATAAATTCCCACGGCTACAGGTCAATCTCTCACCTTGTGAATCTAGATTCTAGATCTATAGTCAATGCACTAGGTGCAGTCAGCGCGTTGATGCGGTCAGTATTTGTTTTTCCATACAGTTTGATTTACCAGTGTTTTTGTGACTAATCCACGTTTTGTGACGTTCTTATCAAGAGATCACAACATCACATAGCATATGACTGCTGTTTAAGCTTGTCTTTTGCCTTGGATGACTTTCCCAAGTTTTGTGTTCGCACAACTTCCATCTTGAGTTCAAAGGTAAATAATTATGTGACCCTACAGATTTCACCAGTAAGTGGTCTGGTGTAAGCTCACAGAAGTGCTCTGGGCATTCTACTTCGGGTGGATTTTCATTTAAAAAAATGTTTTCTGGGTATTATGAGTATGATTATGCACATATGGCACTGACTGCACCGATACTTTGCATGAGGTGCGGTCACTGGTAATTGCATTGTGACATCAGTGTTGTATGTGCATCAACTGGGATCACTAGCACCATTATTATTTATTATTATGATTACATGATGTATTCAAAACAAGAGTTCAAAAGAGCCAGTGTACACCAGCTAATAGTAAACAACTGAATTTAATGAGAAACAAAAAATAATACTGTGGTAAAATCCAAATACATAGGCTATTAAGGTCTAGTTTTATAGTAAATTCATTGACTTAAATTGAATGAGAACAGTTCTCACTCCTTTTTGAAGCAGGAAAGAAAGAAAGTATAGAAGAAACAAAAAGTACAGGAGAAGAGGAAAAGAAAGAAGGAGTTAGCAGAGGAAAAGAAAAGGGAAGGTAGAAAGCAGACGCTGTAGTGTAACGGATGAGTAAACGCTGAGGCGCAGTCCGTGCTTGCCCTATACAAGATGGCGACTATCGCCTTCTAATGCGCTCGCATGAAATCAGCTGTTCGCACTCCAGTGTTATTAATAGCTCCATGGCTTAATACAGAGAGCCAAAATAAAGATCATTGTGTTTTTTAACATTTTTTACAACTTCTTATTTAAACATACCTGAAACTTGAACTGACAGAATTGGTTGATACAAAAACGTTTGAGCTGGATTAGTTGCCACATAAGAAAATTAATTTTATAGTTTTGAAACTGTCATTTAGGCTGCAGCGTTGAGCACGAAAAGGGCCAAATTTATACCACTATGAATTACTCCCGACATTATTTAAAAAAAAAACATTTAACATTTTCTTAAAATCAATTGTATTTTTATTTCATCTTATTTTCTTTTGTTTTTCAATATTCTTTTCAAATTTATGAGTTATTATTATTATTAATATTATACCTTTTTTTTTTTTTTTTTTTGTGGCTTATTTCTAAAATGGGGCTCAAATGAATTCTTTTGGAATTTATTGTACATTTTCTTTACTGTTCATGGTGTGTCTGCTCAAGAAAGGCGGCACCCTTAAAGGTTCAAACAAATCTGTTTATCTATAGATCTTACTATCAAAAAACAATAGTGGCGGGAGTAATTCATTGTCGTGCAATTTTGGACCTTTTCTTTGCTCGACGCTACAGTCTAAATGACAGTTTCAAAAATTATAAAATTAATTTTCTTATGTGTCCAGCCCAATCACTTTTGAATTGAATGATTGTGTTGATTCAATTTTCAGGTATTTTTGAATAAAAAGTTGTAAAAATGTAAAATACTATGATCTTTGTTTTGGCTCCCTCTAGTAAGCTCACGGCACCTGAAAAAAACATTAATACGCATTCAGTTCCGTGCTCGCAAATACCATACTAGAAATGAGTGCACATTGCTCTGGTGCGCATTGAACCTGTAGTTAAACTGCAGAATGTGGGAAGCTTTCTAGACCAAAGCGAGGGAGAGAGAGAGAGAGGGAGAGAGAGAGAGAGAGAGAGAGAGAGAGAGAGAGAGAGAGAGAGAGAGAGAAAGAGAGAGAGAAAGAGAGAGAAAGAAAGAGAGAACGGTGGGTTCACAGGTTTATCCCAGACAATGCCGGGTACCGCATCTAGTATACATAAAATATAATGGGTCTATTTTTGTGAAGGTATCCGTATTTTGATCGGAAGACATATCTTTCACTTAGCGAGCTATGTCAAGTCATGACATCAGGCGAAATAACGAATGGGAAATTTTCTCATGTATTTCGGGAACGCTGATTCTGGAAAAGCAAACAAAAAAAAAAAAAATGTGTTCTGATGTTTCTGCGATGACTGAAGAAACAGACTTTCCGCCAGCCAGACAAATGCAATTCGCATTGTTGTTTGCTTATTGTGAAAGGCTCACACGTGGAAGAATGTTTGTGTTTTTATTACATGCCTGCTGTTTTCTGGCGCGGTTCTGCAGCGTAATCAGGCGTGTTTACGTTAGTTTAAGGAAAAGCTTGTCAGTGCAAGGTATCCCGTATAACAGTGGGCATTCTGTGGACAAATCTAATGAATTTTGCGTGACCTAAGGATATTGATAATAACTACCATGATAGTGAATGAGTGAGTGAAAACTTAAATGAAGAGAGTGGTAATGGTCAAGTGAGTAAACTGAATGAATGAGTGTAGGAATGAATAAGTGAATGATTGAATGCATGGGTGAATGAATGAATAAGTGAATGAATTAATACGTGGATGAATGAATGAATAAGTGGATGAATGAATGAATAAGTGAAATAATGAATGCATGGGTGAATGGATGAATACATCGGTGAATGAATGAATGAATGAGTAAATGCATCGGTGAATGAATGAATGAATGCATTGGTGAATGAATGAATGGATACATCGGTGAATGAGTGATTAATGAATGAATGAATGAATAAATGAATGAATGAATGCATGGGTGAATGGATGAATACATCGGTAAATGAATGAATGAATGAGTAAATGCATCGGTGAATGAATGGATGAATGCATTGGTGAATGAATGAATGGATACATCGGTGAATGAGTGATTAATGAATGAATGAATGAATAAATGAATGAATGCATCGGTGAATGAGTGATTAATGAATAAATGAATGAATAAATGAATGAATGGAAGAATGAATTAATGAATCAATGAATGAATACATCGGTGAATGAATGAATCAATGAATGAATGAATGAATGAATCAGTGAATGAATCAATGAATGGATCAATGAATGAATGAATTAATGAATCAATGAATGAATGAATGAATGAATCAATGAATGAAAATTAACGATCTTTCTCGTTAGGCAGAAATCAGTTGCAGGAAAGCGGTCTTAACTTAGATGAAGCAGGATGGGAAGAATTTACTATGATGTCTACAGATAATAAGATAAGATAAGATGAAAGGAGATAAAAATCACCTTATTATCTCATGTGGGAAATTCACTTCCACGGAGCGTTTAAGTGCACATACATGATGCACACATCTAACGTATCATTACATCAACCTGTGATAATTCAATAAACTCATTAACACTCAGGCATGTATGAAGTGATATGATAAGGAACCATAATATCAAAATATCCATATGGCACACGAGTCATCTGGCCATAATGTCTTATTGAGGCGAATTACGTCTGGCAAAAACGATCTTCGGTGTCTTTCTGTGATTGCGCAGCATTCATATTTTATATGTATTATTTCTGAGCACAGTTACTTCAGTGACGGACAAACATATATACATATTTTTACTGACTTCTTTAATCCAATTTGGGATATTTGCCTTAGTGTCATTGCAGTCTGTAGCAGGCACGTCGTCGCCACAGTGCAGTGCCTGTTGACATTTGGGGAATTGGGGGCGGGGTGGGGGGGTATTTAATTTTGCCCGGGCAGCGGCCTGTTCGGCCTGCTCTTCTCGATTTCCAACTGCTAAGGTATCTTTAACGTGCGCAACCTGCATACGGGCCCTCCGAGATTTTCGTCCTTATCTGAGAAGACTAGGTGATCGATCCTACCTACCATGGGATCTGGGACAGGACAATATGAGAAAAATCCGAAAATTCCATAATGTTAAACGAAGTTGAAAATTTCACTGACATTTGTAGGTCCCTTTCAATGAAAACAGGCTATATCAGAGATGATGCTTGGGGGGGGGGGGGGGGGAGGGGGCTCGGACAGTGCATGGCTCCCAGGAGTTGCCCTGGGTTAAACAACATTTGTGCTACATTTGGGGTGGGGGGGGGAGGGGGGGATGGCTCAGACTGAGATGCTATTTGGAGTGTATTCATTCTGTGCATGACTCAATGATCAGACTTTACTAAATGGATAAGTAAGTATGTACACAATTGAGCGAACACACAGAAACAAAATCAATAAGTAAATAGACACCTATATGGCATAGCCTACGAAGTCTTGTATATAGATAAGTAAAGGAATCCAAAGTGAAAAGATGAATATTGAAATAGCTAAGCATGAAAGTACGTCGATAAACAGGTTCATGAATACAAAACTGTCTGTAAGGACTATCCTGGGGATCGGACCCAACTGAAGTCTTTTATAATTATCCTTGTGTTAAATATTATTTCCCATATTTGTGACGGTTGGTGGACGCTCTAGTTACTAACAGTTTTGAAAAGTGGCTTTGTGCGTCTTGAGGTCTGCAAATCTGTGATCAAATTCCTTCTGTAGCTTGAAAATAGCATCAACATATCTTTCACCATTGAATGGTGTGCCTGCATCCATAAATGCCTTGCGTGACGGGGAATGGCACCGGTTTGTCTGACAGAGCTGGGCTTTCCATAACACAAGTTCTGTTGAGAATGCTTTCACCTTGTCATAAGCAGCACTGACAAGCTGCCTCTGGCCTTGTAACTTCTTGTTCAGTAAATTTAGCTCATGTGTGATGTCGAGGTCCACTCCCCTCGTGGGCCGCACTAATATTATACTGTCATATCGAGGTGGGGGCCACAAAATATCGTCCCGCGGGCCGCTAGCTTGAGACTCCTGCTCTAGTAGGTCTCCTCATGTCCTATCGACCTGTCACATTCTGTCTTTTCGTCCTGCTTTTTTGTCAGTACAATGCGACTGTTATCATGTCAACATTGGTTCTCCAAACTCAAACTCAGTTGTAACATTCTGGTACATTAGCCCGTACAGGGTTAAGTTTACGTGCCAAAATGTCCACTGCCCTTTGTCAGGGAGAGATCTATGACTTATGTCTCGTGTTCCTACAATAGACAAGACAAACATGTGTGCGTGGATCTGACAAAACCGGGCCAAATGCGACATTTTCATACCTCTCTAAAAAATCAGAAGATAATATTTCAAAGACGATTTCAAGGAAAATATTTTAACTGAACGCAGGAAAATGGCCAATCTTTCACATTATTATCAAATCTCATTTTTTCATCGAAAAAAATTACCCTTTTGGATGTTTTTTTTTCATGAATTTAGCCTTTCACCTTAAGCCCGATTTCGTCAGATCCACTCACATTTTGCCATTGCTTTGGTTTTCTTGGCGGACGCCCAGTTTGTTTTGTATCTTAACTTACATTTGTGAAAGTTGTCAGGATATATCACGCCGGAGAGCTGTTCATTGATTTGAATGTTTTATGTTATTTTATAGCTGTGCTCTGTATCATGCGAATGTAAACATATAACTACGTGTGGCTGAAGCCTACCTGTGTTAGATGTTATGAAGATGCAGTCATGCGTGGCCCATTATCATTGATGTTTCCTGCCGTGGCGGTAAACATTGCGACCTGAGTTCCTGTTTGTTCCGACTCCACTTTTTGCAAGACTGAGAAATTCCACGTTAAACGTTTGCGGTTTTAGTATCACAAATATGGAGTTAGGATAAATGGGAACTGTGAAGCAGCCTGATAAGTGCCGCAGACAAGTGTCAAAGAGTGCGTTTGTTATACATCTCGTATAGACTTACGATATCTGCCAGTTTTTTCAGAAAATGGAAATAGAACAAAAAAAGAACTAGTGACGTGACCTCTCGAACGGTATGAATTTTAGCAGGTCTCCAACAAGTGAGTTGTGAGGACATTTGCAGGAAAAAGGGGGAGGGGGGGGGGGAGAGTGGAGGGAACACGCCGAACAACAACAACAACAACAACAAAAATAGCAGTAACAGCAACAATAAAATTAATGTAGAGAGAAAATCTCAGAGGCGGATAACGTTTTGAAGTCTGGCGACACTCTGAGCTGAGCTGATATTCCACTGTGTTTTGTTCTATTGGGTCTGGCGGTTTCTGTTAGTTTTGACTTTGCTTTCAATTCATGCGTGTTTTGTAGTGCCAAATGAGTTGGGCATGAATTCTGCATCATGTAGCATGTCAGCATGGAGTGTGGTGTGAGGGAGGCATGAGTGGGAGGACAGGGGAGGGTAGTGGAGATTAGAAAGGGTGGGAGAGAGGGGGGGGTGTAGAGAGGGGCTGGAGAACAAGACTAGGAGAGAGAAATAGAGATGGTGAGAAAGAGAGATAGAC
>OZ007571.1:67390441-67427941 GCA_963931925.1 Onchidella celtica
GGGGTTGGGGGAAGTGGGGGGGGGGGGTGATGATCAGCATCTTATCTATCTTATTTTGTTTAATGGTAAATCCAGCCTTGATCCAGCCCCTCCAAAACGATAACAGGAATAACGCACTCACCACGCAAAGTTACACACACACGCACACACCAGTATAAGCTGCCAATAACGCTTTACGCAAACATTAAAATATCCAGGCTGATTTGAGTTTCAACATGGGAATGCGTTGTTCGCGATTGCATCACCCCTATCAGGGGCAGGCAGAGTTCTCTAACTGGGACCCCAGCCCCGATAAATAACCAGCACTGACACGCAGGAATGCAGTTTAAAGTGTTGCAGAACGTTTACCCGGTGGGTGCCAGTTCAAGCTGACTGGGCTGTTATGGCCCTGGTCTGTGTAAGCACTTGTCTGTGGCAGTAGTGGTGGGTGCTGTAGCGGGTTGGGGGCGGGAGGGGGGGGGGGTGATTCATCCAAGGTCGCCGGACTTTTGCGCATTTTAGACCAGCAGTTTCAGCTTTTTGTCTCAGCCTAGCTATTCTGGCCATTGTAACCGAAACCTCTCATGTCTTTCTCCTTTTTTGTGTTTTCTTTCTGCCGTTTCTCTTTCTCTCTTTCTTTTCTTACTTTCTTTCTTTCATTTTTTCTTTCTTTCTGTCTGTCTGTTTCTTTCTGTCTGTCTATCTGTTTGTCTGTCTGTCTGTCTGTCTGTCTGTCTTTCATCCTTTCTTTCTGTCTGTTTCTTTCTGCCTGACTATCTGTTTGTCTGTCTGTCTGTCTTTCATTCTTTCTGTCTGTCTGTCTGTCTGTTTCTTTTGCTCACTATTAAATGAAAATTGAACAGTGGACAAAGCGGGGGCACAATCCGCAAATTCAATTTTTTTTTTTTCGCTGTTCCGGACATTTCTTTTCTTCTTTTCATTTTTTTTAAAAGAGAGAGAGAGAGAGAGAGAGAGGAGAGAGAGAGAGAGAGAGAGAGAGAAAGAGAGAGAGAGAGAGAGAGAGAGAGAGAGGAGGGGCCATATACTGTCTTTTTTCAAAAGTCGCAGGCCCATTTACTTTTTTTAAAAAAACGACAGGTGAGGAACAGACAGACAGACAGGTTCATGACCTCCCTGACAGCTTCTTGGTTTTCTTCTTTTATGTCATTTTCTGCTTAAATCCTCCTGACTGTATCAATGTCCGTAACTCGTATTTCTGTCTATTGTCTTCACAGATCGCCGTATCAAAGTCCCTGTACTACCAGCGACAGCGGCAGCAACATCCAACCCACCGCTGACAACAGTAACATTCAGCACCAGATTCCAACAGCCGGACGTGCCATACTACGACCTGGTCGTTCGATCAGCCATCCTACGCTTGCACATACGCCGACAAAAAAACAAACTACAGAGAAAAGCCAAATGGTCTCAGAACCCGCTCAACGTCAGCGTATACTTGCTAAGTTCCCATGGCAACGGATACAAAGGACACCCAACAGCGACATTTTTGCGGTCACTCACCGTGAATGCAGCAAAATTCAAAAAATTAAAAATCAACATCAAATCTCATTTATTGTCTGACTACGTCGAAAACGAAGACGCCGATGTGACATTCGGCATTCGAATCGACGATTTAGGTGACGCCAGTGTGAGAGGACACAATAGAAAAACATCATTAAATGCAGAACAAGCTCCAGATCTTTCCATTCCTGAGGCCCGGCGACCCTTCCGACGACTAGTCCAAATCTCCCGGGCGAAGCTCCAAGTCTCCGTTCAGACCCGAGATTTGCGCCGAACGCGTACAAAGCGCCAAGCTGACCCCTCTTGCACTCCAGGGCTATGCTGCAGACAAAGCCTTTACGTAGACTTTGAAGACATTGGTTGGAGTGATTGGGTAATATATCCCGTGGGCTACACGGCCTACATTTGCCAGGGCTCATGCCCGAGCAGGTACAAAATCGCCAGTACGTTCACCAGCATCAAAAACTTGCTGCACGAGAGGCACCCGGCCCAGGTACCCGCGGCCACCTGTGCCCCAACAGGCTACAGTTCCATCTCAATGTTAGTTTATACTGGCAGTACAGACAACGGGGAGGATGAGATCGTGGAGCAAGAGTACCCTCAAATGGTCGTCACCGGCTGTCGTTGTTACTAGAGCTCCAGGATAGAGAACTAATCGTGATGTGGGCGGTACCAAAAACTGCTGGATTTACTTGTGTAAGTCATCTAGACTGTATGTGTGTTCGTGGGTTAGTTTTCATCATACATAAAATATACACATTATGCGTCAGGAATCATGCTGATATTTGTTCTTACTTCGATAATATGTTCGGTGGCATAACTGTATTAACTATTATATTCTTATTTTGTTGATTAGAAAGAGTAAAAATCTCTTTATTTCAAATACTGAGAAATTTTGAACGATGAGAATCTCCTAGTATGTGCATTTGGTAGAGATAAAAATGTTATTATAGTATTTATTTATGCAGTGTACAAGTCGTTTTCTCCTTTTCATTGTTACTTTGTGTGTGTCAGGACGGGTGCTCAGCTGTGGTCATTCGATATTGGTGTCATTCGACACCAAATAATTGAACCAGATAAATATATCATTATATATGGTCATAAAAGATATGTCTTATGTATTGTATGTATCCATACGTTCATAGTTATCAACATTATGTCTGCTTGATGTTGCTGGCTGGTTAGAAAGCGATGTTGGAAGTATGAAAAAATAATATATACTGCAAACTGTAATATTCTGATAAGTATCACAAGGTAGAAAGGGCATTGGATGATGATTTAATGTTGATATTCCATTGAAACAGTTCCCAGTGACCAACATGTATTTATTATCCCATCTGTTTGTTTGTCCATTAGTTTGCTTCAATAAGGTCATCCCAAAATGTGAGACACCATCGCCCCTTCCCCCTCTTCCGCGTTTGACAGTCTGATTGCTCACTTCCAAAAATTTGTTTTTGGCACGTCGGCTGAGCATGCGTATTGGAAAAAAGATCAGCTGTAATCCAAAAAGAACAACTGAAACTCCAGGGGGAAAACGAAAGTATGGCCTTGGAAATTCTGACGAGAGACGAAATAAAATTCAAACTTCGGTAGAAGGACAAAAGGTCTGTTCGTGTACTGAAATGAATGGACATGTCGCCGGCCGGCGTTTGGAACCTCGTTAAAAGTAGCCTACAGGGCTTTTGTTATTGGACCGTAGTATCTTACATAAAAAGTTATAGCTGAGCAGTGAGTACAACCAAATATACTAGAATTGATAAGATAAGACAGCTAGTGCTTTTGGCGTGCACAGATTTCGCACCGACACCTAGCGGCAAACGAAGGAAAGTCATGAAAAGTGCCGTATTTTACAAAGTCAAGTGGGGAAAATATTGAATTTTGTTCACCGTTCAGTTATCTCTGTAGGCCTTGACTGGCGTCACTTATTGTGGAATTAAAACCTCAATCGCTGTGGGAAAACGCTGGCTATTTTTTTTTCTTTTGTTTAGTCGCTGTAGCACTGCCACAAGTTTGCAATTGCATCATAAATTTACCATGGGCCGCGCCCCCGATCAGCACGCAAATTGTGTGCACGGTTTTTTTAGTGGTGCGAAGAAGACATTCGACAGTGTCTCATCTTATTGTTTCTAGTATCCTGGGTACAACTCAGTATTTTTTTCTCTATTTCGCTTTGCAATTTGAGTGCCGTCTCTTAAAAACAACGTCAAAGTAAGGTCAGCTCTAACGAGGTTCCAACAGCCGACCGACAATGTGTGTGGAATAGAATTTGAAAAAACAACAACAACGATAAAGTACGATATTGGATCTTGTGATCTTAAATGAATTCAGCTCAACAATCCTTAATGTTAAACTAGATTTCCGTTCAATAAGAGGTGGTGCGGCACCAGTGCGTTTTAATTTAAAATTAAAATTTCGCACCAGTGCGAATTTCAAGAAATTCAAAATAATGAATAAATTAGGCCACATTAAAACTGTCAGCAAAAGCCTTTTGTGTTAATTATGATTAGAGAATGAATTATTACCCGATCATTTCCTTTTGTTTTCATGATTAATATTAAACATTTTAGCGTCACGCCCTTTTCAAAAGCTGCTAATGTGTTCATCTATCAATTTGAATACTCTTTACTGCTCTGAAGTCTGATTTGAATGGTGTCACTTTCTTGCTTGCTACAATCTCTGGTATGTTCTTGATACAGAACCTTCAGTTACTTCTGGAGGAGTTGATTTTTTTTGCTTATTTGTTATAAATTTTCAAGTTTCTGCGTCGGAGAAAATGAACCTTTTATTCCATTTCACAGGAGATCGATTTCTTTTTGTTTTTATCAGTTTTCAGGTTACTGCGTGAAACTGGATAGGAAAATGAGAATTCTGTTTATATTTCAATCAAAGTGACATTACGCTCACATTCAGGCTGACAACTACGCAAGTCATATTTCTATAAATTTGTTTGCTCATGTGCTAAGTAACTCGCAGGTCCTATCATGAAACAGCGTAGGTGCAAAAGTAAAAATTAACAGGAGAAGAAAACAACAAAAAAAAAGGAATTATTTACTTGAAATGATACGTTGTTTTAGATATATGGTCGAACATTTTAAATGATAGCCCAGCCAGTATCCTTCCGTTGTATATTTGTATAGGATTTCAGTAAGAATAATAGGATTACCATATGTGCAGTTTCCATAACGTCAGACCGACGTCAGCACGATGCCGTAACCAGCAAATCTACGTAGGAACTTGACGTTCACTCTTACACATCTAATTTACTCAGGGTTGCTGGCGGGGACTGCGCACTCCCTTGGTATCAATAGAAAACAAAAATTATGATAGAATAGATTTTTTCTTTCAGGTGATCTTTGAATATTAATGGGTTAATAGAACAGCCACATTCAGTTGTGTGAGGCGCAGTTTCATTATAGGACAAGGGAACTGTTATGTTTAACCCTTTACTTGCCAAAGCCGGAAAGTCGTGATTTTCATATTCCTGGTTACTTTTAGATATGATTACTACAGACGTTTCAAGAAGTGAATGTGAATCTAAAAAGTGAAACAGCAAAAGACTTTCACTTTTCTATAATTTAATAAGTTAGATTTACAACTGTCAGTTCACGAGTCTGCATTGCTGGCACTGAATGGGTTAACGAGCGCGTGAACTGTGTGTGTGGCACTTTGCAGTTTTTATGTATATCTTTGTGTGTGTGTGTGTGTGTGTGTGTTGAGTGTTAACTAGGCTGCTTGACGTTGAAGTTTTACGTACATGATGTGTGTATGTATGTATGTATGTATGTGTGTGTGTGTTAACTGGGTCACTTGCCGTTGAAGTAGACGTGCCCGTGTGTGTGAGTGTGTGTGTGAGTGTGTGTGTGTGAGTGTGCGTGTGTGTCACGTGACATTCTCAGGGTCAGTAACTCTACACGTCCTCTCAATAGCTATTGCGACTGTCAAATCTGCAAAGAATAAAATTGAGAACCCCTTTAAAAAGAAAAACAACAAGCAAGTTGTGTGACCCATCAGATCAAATCGGGACTTAAGTCGGATTCACGGATTGTCAGCAGTACGGATTCTCAGCTGCACGGATTGTCACCTGTACGGATTGTCAGCAGTAATTGCCATCCTGTGGAAATGGTTATGACCAAAACAAAAATAAAAATAAAATAAAATAACTAAATAGAGAAAAAAACAACAAAACATATCACAAGTTAAAAACAAATCTACTTTTTACATTTCATTTGTATCCACATCCTGTCGTCATGAATTTCCTTATCAGCTGAAAGTAAATATATGTTTAAATTTTGTGATGATTCATTCACTGTAAACTGATCATTTTGCGTTTGTGCATAGGGCACCAAACACGCTGTAGTCTGTCACCGTTGCCACTCCACGTTGACTGTGTCATTAAGTGAGTGGATATGACGAAATCGGGCTTAAGATAAAAGACCAATTCCTGGGCAAACAAAGGGGAAATTTTTTTTCGATGGAAAATGAGATTTGCTAATAATGTGAAAGATCAGCCATTTTTCTGTATTCAGTTAAAATATTTTCCTTGAAATCGTCTTGGAAGTACTGTCGTCTGACTTTTTAAAGAGGCATAAAACTGTCATCTTTGGCCCGGTTTTATCAGATTTGAGTTTAGGCACAGAACAGCGACTCACTTGAAGACCACACGGGGAAAACAACCATAGTCCAAAAAACAAAAAAAATGTGAAACTGAAAAAAAATCTATTTTTTAAAGTTTGAGAGTCCACAATTTCTCTGGGTTGCAAGTGAAAGGGCGACATCTAATAGTTTGTGACAGGACAAAGCTGATAAACCCAGCTCGCACAATGGGAAGGGGACTGAAGCTGCGTTTTCATGTGTACGGTACGAAAACGGCAAAAATCCGCCTAGAAGTAAAAAGGAAGGGTGTTTCTGTGTGTACAGAAATGGCGCCTCCGTTTCCGTATACATGAAAGCACAGGTGAAAGGCGAAACTCATTCTCTGTGACTATGGTTGTTTTGGACTCCGTCGTCTTTACTTGATCTGAATCTAACTGTCATTTCCTTGGCCATCTACCACGGAGTGACAACAGGCACACTGCTGTGTGTTTTGTTCCCAATTTTACATCAATCTGTTGTTAAGTCTGTATTCAAAATGATCATTGAAGTTAAAATCCGTCACACTTAATTATTTAAATTGCTACAAACTTTTTTGTTTTCTGTTATTAATTTTTTGTTTTTTGGTGATGTGCAAGATTTAGTAAATGTATATGAACTGATGCTCTTCAATAATAGCAATTTGTTACTGGTGGTTTAAGTAAAACTGACGTGGCAGTTATACCATTGAAACTATCGAGGGGTACCCGCGCAAAACGCCGTATCTCGAAAAGTTTGGTGGTTGTTTTTTTTTTTCCATATTTTGTTTCGCCTTGACATGATGCGAATTCCATTATCGAATTAGTTGTCTTAATTGCTGGTGAGGATTTAAAGGTCGTAACAGACATTTTTTGATACTTCATATCAAACTTTCAAATCGCTGTCCTGTAAAATTGACAAAACTGGCGATACGGCCTTTGCCCAGGCACTCCTCCATATAATCTTTACGTTTCAGATTTCTGTGATATTCCTTATTCTGTATCTATGTAGTTATGACGCGAGTATATTTCTAGATTATTCTTTGTTTTCCAAACCATAGTAATACCCGAGAAACGGGATACCCAGACGAAGCAGTCCTTCTCTCGGTAAATGTCCTCAAACTATGCGCGTATTCCTTCTATCATGAACGGATGAGGTGAGCGCTATTCACATAGTTGATACGCGCTCAGAGCGAAGGCCGGAATTTGGCGAGTTGCTTCTTCTCGGTATCCCGTCGTCTCGTGTTCTACTAGATGGAGATGAAAATTATGATGTTTTGAGCTTTGTCTGGAATAATTGCCATGACACCATGTTATAATTAAGATTGTTAATTATTTTTCCATATAACAGAGGAGAATAACTTCCTGATAACCGCGCACGATCCCAATTTCTCCAAATAACCAAATCAAAATCTTCAACCATTATACCAGTATACTCACAAAACCTGCCTATTTGCTAAAATCAGAAATCTTTCTATGTGTGTTGTAAATTCTCTAGGAGACATTTTCAATTTGATATTTAAATAAAGCGTCAAAAAGACGTTTGTGCTACTGTACATTTTGTGATCTGGTGATATTTCTGTATTTTGAACTAATTCATTCCCGTTACGTCGGTATGTCTGTAGTCCTTCATGTATGTCAAACAAAACCACCCTGTGTATTTTTGATGATTATATTTATGTAGTTTATATCTAAGGCGGCATGGCAAATAGTCGTAACTCGACTTATTATTGCTATTATTTTTAAAATGAGATATTTGACTTGATTGTACCCTTGACAGCCGGCAGATTGTGTTATATGTTGGGGGTAAAATTATGAAAACTAACGGTTAATTTTGTTTGTATCGCAACTGTTTAATCTGATAAAGAAATTATAATGTTATTTGCTTCTCCTGCAAAATTTTGAAAAAAAAAAGAAGAGTTACGACAGTTTACCATCCGGCCCTCGATATGCCATTCTCAGACACAGAAACAAAGAAACAAACTATGTTTGAATGCCATAGAAACTTGAGTGAAGACCTTCATTCATATAATATCATATGAGACTCATCTGGGGGAACCGATGATTAAGTCGGATTGGCTCATAATGCGGTCGGAATTGTTAATATTTGGACTTTCTTGTTGTTGTACTAATGGTGGAAATTTTTGTACATACATAGGAGAAATACAGAGGAGGCAGAACGTCAAAATCATCCTACAGTTGCCCAAGTCATGTTTTGGTGTTTTTTAAAAATCAAAGAAAACTGTTTACTTCGAAATATAGTGGTAGTTGTTGTTAGGGGGCCGTAGTGTTTTACACAGACAGCTGTAGCCGAACAGTGAATACAATTCAGTATTTTCTCTGGTTGGCATTGTAATTAGACCATACGTTTCCCTAACAACTGTCTAAAATGGTGATTTAGGTGAATGTGGGTTTTCGATTAAAAGCTCATAAATCAATGAAACAAAACAATGTAACTGTTGAACGATGCAATGTGATTGTCTGACTATCGTGAACCCCAAAAAATTGCTTGGGCAATTGTTGAATGATCGCGGCGATAATTAACTAGATCTGTTGTCTCTTGTTAGGGGACCATAGTCTAATTACAAATCTGGAGAGACAAAACACTAAGCCGTGGTCTCTGCTTTTTTTTGTAAACTACTACGGTCCCATAACAACAGTGAAATGGTCTCAGTTTGGACTGAAATCACCCACATGTTTGTGAAAGTGCCGTTTTGTCCCGCTCGGCCCATGCAACTTAATTATCGTTTTGACAAACCGGGTCACATATCACTTAGTTCATCTGATTGTCAATCTTCCTGGTTATTTATTTGATATATTTGATGAATTCTGTTTTAGTTTGTAATAGAATGTTGAGAAACACATGATGTAAAGTACATAGCACAATGTGTCAAATCTGTCTTGCCAACGGTTTTGTGGACTATGGAGATGAAACGGATCTGGGGCTCTAGTGAGATTGAAACAAGCTTGTCTTGTTGCTTGAGTCGAAAGTAAGTTTAAGTTTGAGTCAAAACCGTGGCAAGACAGATTCGTGTCAGTGCGTCAACAGCCCTGAGGAAAGCTTGAAAGACGTGGGGAGAAAAGGCTGGTGTCAGGGGGCTCTGCGTGGTATTTTACATAGTAAGCTATAGCTGGACAGTGAATACACCCAGAGAGTATGTATGTACAGAGAGGTTTCACTATTGGTTGATTTGCATTGCCAGACACGGGAGGCTCCGCGAAACTATTGTTAGCATGGAGCGGAAAGTAGGTCACAGCGGTAAACAATATCCGTTTGTGCATTTCCACGGGGCGTAAGAGCTTGCAAACAGATCTAAATAGTTTCAATCAGCCCCACAAATATGAACAAACCATGGTAAACAGACATGCACACTATCTTTTGCGAAGACGGTCTCTGTTCAGTTCTTGTTACCTCTGCGACCTAATTTCTTGATTTGGCGGAAGTGAGATCTCTTTATAAATACAGTCTCTTTGATACAACTCAGTATTTTTTCTATTCGGCTTTGCAGTTAGGTTACGGTTCCCTAACATCACCCCTGGAAAAAAAGGGGGGGGGGAGGGGAGCTATAACAGTGCGATGGTGGAATTCAGTCCAGCAAACTTAAACATGATCATGATTGATATGAATTGATATCGTTGTTTCTGTCATAATGTCGTGATAACTTATGTTTTACTCCAAAATTCTAGTTGTGCTGATGTATACAAAAGATATGGGTTATGAAATAAAATATGTTTGATCTATCTTGAAAATGATGACGTTTTTAGAGTCCGTTGTGTTGTGAGCAAAATGATCTGTGATGGCTGTGATTAATTGATTCATTCACTCCTTTGAGCCGCTCTCAGCGGTTCGTGGGAAAAAGCACTCATTTCAGATAGTACACGAAAATCACACACACACACACAAAACGTTTGTTTTTAAATTTCCAATCATTTGGGATTTTTCTATATCTCACAATGTTTTTTCGTAGCTCTAGTACCGATCCTTGAATTTCAGTTTGGGTATTAATATGAGAGCTGAGATCATCTGAAGAAAACAGTAGGAATGAATCAGTTCAATGATCTTTACTTTCTGCTCAACTAGAGCAATGAACTTTGGTGCACGGAGTGACTCACCCAAGAATCCTACATCAGTCCGACGTAGATTTGTATAGGACTTCATGAGCTTGGTAGGGTTTCCGGAGGGCTAGTTCCTACACCAAACCGACGTCAGTGAGATGTCGTAACCACCGGATCTACATAGGAACGACGTCATTCTTATGTGTAAATTTGGCATCGGATTTCCGTAAAGGTTGCTGGCTGTGCTACTTTATGGAGAGCCCCCTTAGTTACAAGTTACAATATTTCAAGTATTATGTTGTCTCTGGTTTGTTACTCAAGCGCCAAAACCCGCCAGACCCGTTGTTTTCGTTCATGCACCAGATATATTTTTACTGGCCAGCGCTGACGATTAAGGGGTAAGCCAGACCAAGGCTGGCGTAGGTCCCACACTGGTAGCTCACCACCGAATTGTTCTGCATCACACTATAGTATAACACTACTCACAATCCACATCGCGGTGGTAAGGGCAGTTAGTAGTGGTATACTTTTAGTGTGCTGCGTAATAATTACGCGGTGAGCCACCAATCTGGGACCTACGCCAGCCTTGGTCTGGCTTACCCCTAACCCAGTCATTGTCAAGTTTTCCACGTATTCAGTTTATATATCGAGTTTTTAGGCGCAGAAAAAGCTGATGTAAGCAATTTTGTATCAGGAAATCAGGAAGTCTAGTGGAGAAACGATTCACTTTTTATAGTTGACAAAAATGAAACGGGATAGTAAAAAAGAACAGAGCACATTTTACATGCAGGTTTTATTTGAATGAGTTCCAGACAAACCCCCCCCCCCCCCCCAAACCCACCTCTTCCTCCCCACCCCCAACTCAAACCCCAGTATAAAACCTCTTTAATTGTACCCCTCCACCCCCCCCCCATCCCAACACAAACCCCCTTTTTTTACAAGCGCTACGCATTACACTACTTTGGATTAACAACAGCGGCTTAGCAGAAACAGCGGTGGAGACGACGGACGTAGCAACAGCAGTAACAACAGCAATAACAACAGCCACAACAGCAGTACTATGCAGCAACCCTACGAAAGTCCGATGCGTAGGATCAGGATTGACGTCAAATTTGCACATTGGAATGACATCGTTCCTACGTAGATCCGCTGGTTACGACATCAGGTTAACGTCGGTTTGGTCTAAACTTTAGATTAAAGAACCCCCTATGGTAATACTACCAATCCTATGGAAATCCTATACAAATCTACATCAGAATGATGTAGGAACGCCGGCTGATTAACTATGGATCTTACAACAGCTATACTTGCATTCATCCATGTACTACATTCCCTCGCCCCACATCAGCACAGTTTGAGAAAGTCACTTGTCAAGTTTTGTAGTTAAACTATACAGAGTTTTAGTCCTACTTTTTAATCGGTGATTCGCGACCTTAGAACTTGTTTGTTCTTTCTCCATTTTCTGAAAAACTGGAGATCTTTTAGTATGTAGAAGGGGTATAACAAATGCACACTTTGACACTTGTTTAAAATGTGTTGTGACGCTTATCAATATCAAGCTGTTTCACAGATCCGATTTATTCCAACTGTAATACTAATCATAATACTTGTAGAAAGTGACGTTGGACCGAGCAAGAACTAATGTCTTGAATTCCCAGAGGTGAGACGCCTTCAGGACTTCAGCAGGAATGATTGAATATACTTTGCTTTGTCATCTAATGGCTTTATCTCAGTTTTTGTTAAGTGTGGAGATAGAATTATAGCAGTACTGAGGTGGCAATGAGCTCTCTGGCTCTGCATAATTTCTATTGCATTAGACAAGTAAAAGCGTTAATATGATATAATGTGATAAACAATCGCCCGAAACTGAAAGGAATGCTCTGAATAAGACAAGATATGATAAGATAAGAATCATTTTATTATCCCCTGCGGGAAATTCACTTTCCCGGAGGGTTTCAGAGCACATACGAGGTACACACATCTCAGGCATCATCACATAAACATATCATAACTCAATAACAACAGGCTTATTTCATGAAGTAACACCGCATGGACAACCTTCACAAAATATGGCACACATCTAGCTATTATATAATGTATTGTCGAGGCGAATTGCGGAGGACAAAAACGATCTCTCGAACCTGAACGTCCGTGTTGTGAATGATATCCAACATATTAAGCTTTACAACTTTGCCAAAATTATGAATGCAAAACGCACTACACACAATCGCAACGGGGGCTCATTTTGCTCAAATAGTTTCATACTTGACAGCGTTTGGTTCTCTTTTGTACGGGTGGGCTGAGCTGTGTCACGGTACCCTCAAGAGTTCCCAAGCCATTCAGACAAATCGTTGAATCATATCACCAGTTTTAACCCTCTCCGTCCCAGGGGTGGAACAAAAAAATGCAAATTGCAAAATATGAATGAAAATATCAATGGTCCTTTCTTGAAACCACGCAAGTGCAAAATGCACAACTGCAGAATGACAGTTCTGTTTAGCCGGAGGCTCTACGCACTTCTTGAAAGAGTTTTAGTTTCACTATTGATTTAGGAGAAATACTCATTTCAAAAGTTTATTTGTAGAACTAAACATAAAATTTATATTTAAAATAAAGAAAATATTTCAAGTAAAACGTTTTTACCCCAATCCTCCTGTTCTTCTTCTTCAGCGTTCCGAGTCATGCTTTTAGTTTAGTGTGGGCCAGGAACTGGGTAGTCAGGTGAAGGTCTGCCTCACTGCCCCATAGCTTGGTGTGTAGGTCCGTGGGACTAGGCCAATGGTTTTGTCGTTCCGTCCTGTGGAGTGGACAGTCCTGGAGGACATGCTCTGGAGTCTCAGGGCCGGCTCCGCATGGACACTGGTTTGTCTGCGACAAGCCTATTCTGTGGGCATGGTGGTTGAGGCCACAGTGTCCTGTCCGGAGGCGGAATATCTGCACCTGCTCTTTCCTTTCAAGGTGCCTGATAGGGTCCTTCCTATGATCATACTCTGGGAACCTGTCTCTCCACTCCTGACTAATCTTATGTTTAAGGATCGACTTAATTTCATTATATGATAATGGGTGCCATATCTGTTCCTGGTTGCTGGCTGTCTTGGCAAGTTCATCGGCTTTTTCATTGCCCGAAATGCCACAGTGGGCAGGAATCCAATGAAGGTGGATAGTTGCGATCCTTGAAAGGTCGGTCAGCTGTGTGCGGAGCTCCTTTGTCAGGGTGTCCGGTTTTGAAGAGCTGAGTGCCTGGAGTGTTGACAGGGAGTCGGTCAGGCAGACTATCTTCATCTTGGGTGTAACTATGGTCTTGAGATGTTGCAGGGATTGCAGTAGTGCTGCCTGTTCTGCTCTGTAGTTGGAGCACAAAATGCCTGCAGGAACATTTATCTCATGGGTCTCTCCACTAGCAAGTCGGATGTAGACCCCACATCCACCATTTCTAACTGCATCCTCCGCTGATCCGTCAGTGTATACTCGTGCCCACTGGGTTGATGGATAGTTCTTGTCTAGATGCTCGAGGGTAAGAGAGCGTTTGATAGCATAATCCTCCTGTAAAATCGGGTCTTCCGCGTTTAAGTGCTTTCACAGTAGCGCCAGCTATTTCTATATCTTTACTGTGGTTTCAACTCCACAGCGTTCTCTTTAATACTCTGAGTAGCACATAGCAAATCATTTTGACATAGGAATGTAACGTTTGAGGCTCTGCACAGTACTGCACTTTTTAAATAAACATACTGTGCTTGAATACCATTAAGCCGTGGAAAGTACCGCACGTGGTAAAATGACATAAAAGGGTTAAATACTGTGAAGCTCTGCAAGGGTAATGCATTTTCTAAAAAGACATACTGTGCTTAGATACTATTTCGTATTCTTGGGTACTTTGGGCGCTTGACAGTTGATAACGTCAATTACCTAGGACTTCATTGACGTCCAAGTCTATGCGTCGTCTGAAACGTTAACTTAGCCATTAATTTTTTTGCGTTACAAACTGGATAAATGAGACGGTACAGTTGACTGATTTTATAAGTGGATCATTCCTTCTGGCTGAGAGAATTCTGGGGACAAAAAATGTGTATATGTATAAATTATATATGTATACTAATGTCACCGCTCCTTAAGGCTGTGTAACTTATAAATACAAAAAAATCGATTTTCATGTATTTTCAACTGCATTCAAAGCCGCATCGAACGATATTGGTTCTGGATTCCTAAACAAAAAAATAATCGAATACCAACATTTCAAAAATTCATGGCTGACGCTAGACCGGTAGGGCTAAAATGAAACAGTTTTTTGCTTCTCCCGAAAAATACTCAAAGCCAGTTACTACAGATTTAGGGAACGGTGAGGGTGTATATATATATATATAGCATTTTGTAGACCTTTTAGTCCCAGTTGGGAAATTTGCCTTGGTGTCACTGCAGCCCTGTTACAACTAGAGCAGACACGTCGTCACCGCAGTGCAGCCGTTCGCCGTTTTTTTTGGGGGGAGGTGGGGGGTGGGGGGGGGGTTGTAGGGATAAATTTTATTTGATTTTGCCCTGGCAGCGGCCTGTTCGGCCTGCTCTTCTCGATTTCCAACTGCCAAGGTATCTTCAACGTGCGCAACGTGTACAGGGGCCCTGCGAGTTTTCGTCCTTATCCAAGAAGACTAGGTGCTCGATCCTACCTCCCATAGGGTCAGAAACAGGAAACTAATATGAGAAAAATCCCCAAATTCCAACATGCCTGTACCGACCAGGATTCGAACCCGGTACCTTCGGTGTGAGAGGCGAGCACCTTGTCTCTAGACCATTGTTTCCAGTGTTTTATGAAAGTGAGTAGATATTTGAGCCCTCTAACCAACATTAGCAAGCATTTTTTGTGTGTGTGTGTACTTTGTGTCCAACAAGGTGGCCAAAGTCAAGCCCGAAGGTGACACAGTCCAATATTTGATATTGTCACCTCATTCCGTACTGTAAGTTTTATGGGTATGGACGGGAACTTTCAACACCATCCAGTTTGAAATTTAAGCGTGGCTCTGAGATTTTTGTTTTGTTTCACTTTGTATAAACACAAGATATAACATATTAAGCATCAAAGCAAACAAAAATCAATGGACCAGGATAAGATTGGATATTTCAACAAAAAATATTGGCTAATATATTAGTGGGGGGAAAATCGGTGTCCACTCAAGCCGAATATTCGGCTTTCCTTGGGGAATGAAATTACTAATGATCACAACAGCAGCAACAACAACAACACCAACAACAACAACAAAAATAATAATAATATAATAATGAGTGTCTACTTTCACTTTATTTTATATAACAGTGATAATCGCCGCGCCTCCTCAACAAGGGAACAAGTTGGTGTGAAGGGAAATAATTAAAAAAGGATAACTCGTGGTGGCCAAGCGCAGTTTTACACTGAAAATCGTCAAAATCTCTTCATCGAACCCCGTCGGCGAGCGGGTCGGTGTGCAGGTGTGAGCCATACAAAATTTTTGGTAGGCTACTGAACGAGTGCGGATTACAATTTATGAGTTATATCCCTTGATAGTGTTTTCATTAGCCTACCACTAATTTTGTATGGCCTACCTTGGCCCTCTGGCCGACAGGGTTCGATGAAGAAATTTTAACGATAGTCGGTGTGAAAACTGTACTTGGCCAGCACGAGTTATCCTTCTTAATTGTCTCCCTTATCTCTCTCCTCTACTAATGTTTTTGTCTGTGTCACTGTGCCCGGCATTCCAGGGGTTAAACTCGTCTTTTCACCCCCTCTCTCTGATCTGGGAAGTTAGAGTTTGAGTTTGAGTTTGGGTTTCACGGCACGTCGACACGATAACGACCACTTTATGCGTTTCACGGGGTCTATTTTGGGTACACGTTCTTTATTTATATTTCCTATTCAGAGCTGTTTAACATAGAATTAAATACATTCATATAATTCTAACACGTTGGTAATTTTCTAGGAATTTTTCTGTGATAATTTACAGTGTTACGTTAGATGACAAGCGCGCCAGGGCGCCGTGCACTCATTTCTAGGAAGTAAAATTGCACCACACTGGACGCGTGTCAAATACTAAGCTGGGCTTATCAAAGGGAGTAAAAAAAAAAAAAATTTAAAATGACATGATCGTATCTCACATTTTACAACATTCAAAAACAATTGCCTGAAACTGGGATGAACACAATAGGTCTATGTAACAGAGACGTCTGGATCAGTTGACATCTGAGAAAATTAAATTTATAATTTCTAAATCTGTTCTTCATGCCATGTCGTTGAGGAAGCAGAAAAACGAGCCAAACTTGCACCTCAATGAAATGCTCCATCCACTAATTTTTCTAAAAATTTCTTTTAATAATAAAACTAGAAGAAGTACCCGGCATTACCCAGAATAAATCTGTACTCTCACCCTTCTTTTCTCGCTCCCACCACCCCCCCCCCCCCATAAAACAACAACAACAACAACAACAACAAACAATGCATCTACAAAGTTTACCAAAATAATCTTACAGCCGTCATTCTCAACGTGGGTGATTTCGCTACCTGGAGGTCGAGTTTAATTTCCAGCGGGCGAAAACGAAGAAAGGCCATCTTTTTTTTTTGGTGGGGGGAGGGGGGGGGATGCTGCAAAATGGAGGACTGTTGGGAGGCAAATACAGGGTAGCCAAAGCAAGCAGAGATGAGTTTTATGAAGAGAAAAGGCGCCACTTTTTTTAAAAAAATGCATTTGATAAAAAAATTATTTCTGTTTTATAATGAATAATAAACACGCCTATTGTCATTTGAAAAACTTCTTGTGAAACGTATCTGTTGGGTATGAGTTGGGATTGGGAGAAAATTGGAGAGGGGGGGGGGGCGACGACAGAAAATTAGGCCAAAAGGGGTGATTTCCTGGAAAAGGTTGAGAACCATTGTTCTAGATAAAATCAAAGAATTTCACCAAAGTAAATCACACACGCACAATACGTCTAGGATCAATCACGAGTTTGGATAGTAAATCAGTGCATTTGAATTATTAATGTAAAATTTTACTTCCGTCTACCAGTCTACCGTGGAGAGTAATAAAGAATTTAAGGGCCGGATCATTTGCTTGATCAGGACCTACTCCCCCCCCCCCCCTCTCCCTTCCAGCCCTTTCAAGAGTTTCAACTGGTCAAATGACCACTGTAGAGCAAGAGTGGGCCCATTCCACATTTTTGCTATTTTTCCAAAGACTTGATTCTGTACATAGAAATTGTTGACCCAGTCTTGCTAACAGTATCTATGTTCCTGTTCTTGGTTGGTGGGTATTTTGAACACAAAATCTTTGCTTGTACAAGTCATTAAAATCTTCGGTAGCGAAGAGTTCGGTCCTCATTTTCTCGAAACATAGCAAATGTGAGATGGCTCATTCTTGATCTAAGGCAACCAATTCCTCTGGAGCCAACAAAAGAATCTTGCTACAAAGTAAAATAAATCATACATGCATGACATTTTAACGCACAGTTTGTTTAAAAAGTTGCATTGCTTTGCAGAACTAAACAGTATTTAAACGCATTGTCTAAAAAATAATTAAAAAACACATTACTTGCGGAGCTAGACAGTTTTTAAAGGCATTGTCTGTTTAAAAGGCACATTACTCTGCGAAGTTAAACAACATTTTCACGCGTTGTCTATTTGAAATATGCATTACTTTGCAGAGTTAAACAGTATTTAAACACATTGTCTATTTAAATTGTGCCTTGCTTTGCAGAGTTGAACAGTATTTAGATACTTTGTCTATTTAAATTGTGCCTTACTTTGCAGAGTTAAACAGTATTTAAACACATTGTCTATTTAAATTGTGTCTTACTTTGCAGAGTTAAACAGTATTGAGATACGTGGTCTATTTACAAAGGGCATTACTATGCAGAGCTAAACGCTATTTAAATACGTTGGCTGTTTAAAAGTGCATTTTCTTGCAGAGCCTCCAACTTTACCTATGTCCAAATCGATGGTGTTGGGCGCAAACCAGCCTTGTCCGAAAATTTCAAATTTCTTTTTATAGTACCAATTTATGAAGATTGGAACTCCGCATCATCTGTAAAAATTGCTCTTACCATAATTCAATAGAAACATTCAAAATAGACATGTAATCAAACCAGCCAAGTACATTTCCCTGCTGTGTTATCCTCAACTTTTTGTTCCTCCTGTAACATTTGCTCATCTTGACTTGGCTGGTTTGCGCCCGACACCATCGAAATGATTTTCTACGTGCCTCTCACCACAGCAAGGATCCATTCTAACCTCAACAAAGCAAAACAATGGCAAAGGTCCCTTGGAGACCAAAGAGATTGCATGATGTCACCGTTCTCAGAGGGACTTTGATGTATCCGTGGTTTTAACCAATCAAGTTACCCGGCTCTGAAATCATGACTGACACATTAAAGGGCGTAAATAATAAAATGTCTATTTTAAGCGCACCATTTCTATACATCTTTCCGACTCGGTCTCAAGAGAACAAAACATTGTCTTTTACAGTAATTGAATTCACCGAACAACTCAATAAATGTTTTATCTTCGTCTTTCGTTTAATTTCTAATGTTTTTTGGATCCCTGCGACTTGCTCAGAAATTAGAAATTTGAAGACAGATAACACAAAAATACTGTGAAAATCTGAGATGATATAAAAAACGTAATTAGAATATCAAATACTACAAGAAATCACACTTGCAGTCATTTGTGTGTGTGCTTGTACGTGTGTGTTGGTCAGCATCACTTGTGCTCTTCTACATCTGCATATTATAAAGTGGGTCTTTGTTACAGTAAAAGCACTAGTGATCTTCATATCAAACTCTTCTATTTCAACATCTTGCCTTGCCTGAAGCCTTAAAAAAACCCTCGCTGAAGAGTGGTCAGGGCGCCGGAACAAGGAGCGGAGCACCAGAAGTCTCCTTCAGGCTTGGCCATCAATCGCGGGCTTGCAATCCATGTACCTGTACAAACATCTTCCTTGTCCAGATTCCAGTGCTGTCTGACCATCGTCTTGTCCTCAGAGTCGCAGTAGAACTAGTCTTAGATACCTCTTGGTACCTTTCATTTCAAGTCTCAATCTCACCATTTGTTGACCACTCGTGTCTTTTTCTAATGCAGTGTTTCTCAAGAAGGGGTGTGGCAATATTTGGGCGGGGCCTTGGACTTCAGAATGGGGCCTTAGGGTATATACTGTGTACTGACTTTGACCGATCGTTGCGGGGCGCAAGTTTAAGTTTTTTTTAATTTTTTTATTGAGGAAGACGCCTGTGAACTAAGAAAGGCATAGATAGCTTATAAGAGAGATGCAACAACAAACGACACCACTTCAGACCGAAAGGAATAAGAACAAAAGCCGAGATGCGTAGGGTCACCCCCAAAACTCAGCGACAGGACAGTACACAGTGTGCAGTGGTGCGCACCGAAAATTTTCAGGATGTGATGATATCATAAAAACCTACAGCATGTCAATGAGCCTAGCGAAAATTGGGGAAATAATAAATTTCCAATAAAAAAAAAACTACACCGATTTGAGACTTCTATTAAAAACTGTGCATCCTTACATCCATTCTGATGCACCATATAAAATTTGAAGTCTGAGTGTTGAGTGGTTCAGACGCCTTTCCCAACGAAAAATCTCAAGTCCACAAATATATATATAGTATAGATTCAGTTATCTGTATACACCACAGACTAATAAATTAACCAGACTGGAAACACGAGCTTCGGGCTGTGTCGTTTTTTACGGAATTTCCCGAGCGGCGGCCGTATAATCAACATGGCCGCCGCTCGGGAAATTCCGATTCTAGTTCTATCTGCAGTAGAAATTTCTTTTTATTTGTCAAGATTGGTTATACATGTATTAATTTCTTGGTGCGGAACCAAACTTCCGCGTTCAATAGGCGCGTCAAAATGGTGTCATTCAACATTGTAGCTATGCTGAAGCGTCGATCGTTAGCGTAAACCTAATGTGGCGGATGGTTCATGACCTTTCGCTGTTTTGTGACGTCACACAGTGGGATCATCCAGTCTGTATATTTTATTAGTCTGTGGTATACACAGAGTCATGCACTGAATTAATACATTCCAAATCGTATGTTAATCTGAGCACATCCACCCCCCAAATATATAGCAGGGTCACCAAACCTCGGCTCATGAGCCACATGCGGCTCTTTGACCTTCACAATGTGGCTCGTGGAATATGTTGGCTGAGTTTTTTTGTTTGTTTGTTTGTTTGAAAACATTTGTGATTACTGAAACTAATACAAATGAACAGTTTAAAAAACTGGACACATGAGTAAATATTGTTGCATACACGTCTTTCTTAATATTCATATAAAATTTGTGTAACAAAATATGTGTGTAACAATCAAAACGTAGATGTAATTAATTGTGTTGATATCTTGTGGCTCACCAACATCTGAAGTTTATGGTGCGTGGCTCCTACAATAAGCAAGTTTGGTCGCCCTGATATAATATACCAAGGGTTAGATCATAAAACTGTGAGGATGCAGAGGGCTGGATGCTCTCACTTTATATCAAACATCTTCTATCAAGTTGCTTTGCGGGCCGGATCCGAGCCGCGGGCAGTGGGTTGTCCATGTGGGGTCTATAGGGCGATGGGATTTATTTTTGAATTGTGTCATATTAAAAAAATAAAAGAGTCAGCACAGTCAGTGGCTGTGACAGAAACACGAAGACAATGACATATAAAGGAATTAAAGTGATGGATGGTCAGTGGCACTTTTTTTGTTTGTTTCATAAAAGTTGCTGCAATTGTGAGTTTTTTTTTTTGTTTGTTAAAGTTTCTTTAGTGCGATGAAGATTTCTGAAGACCGGAAGGCAACACGTTTTTTTTTCTTTTCCTTTTCAATTTTTTTTTTATGGTTTTGTGTGTGTGTGTGTGTTTGTTTGTTTTTTAACTCAGGGATTTGCAACCAGACAGCTTTTTTTTTCTCAGCGTATGGTGAAACAATTGAAGAAGGGTTTGAGTTTGAGTTTTTGGGTTTTACGACGCGTTGGCATGGTAACGGCCACTTTTGCGTCTTCCACGGTCTATTTGGGTACTCTATGCATGTTTCGTATTCAGAGCTTCTAGATTTCACAAACAGAACTAACTAGTTGCATATCCATAATTATTACATTGGTCAAATTCTCAAAGCTTGTTTTGTGGGTATCTGAAAAGAGTTCTGAAAATGGTTATATAAATGTTAAAAGCCAGTTGTAGATCTTAGCGTCTTTCAGAAAGGACACGATGCCTTTTGGGTCCACATTTGGGAATAATTCTTTCATGGATCCACAGAGGGTTCATGTAATATCTTCTTTCTTGCTTTGAGGTTTTCATATAGCCAGTGATGAACTTCGTCAATTTCAGGATCTTTTATCTGCTTCGCCACATCTTGCAATGCCTTGCTGCAGATGGTGTCATTGGGACATAAGGTTTGTCAACAAAGTCTGCTTGTGTGTACAGCTAAATAAGATATATTATCATGCGACTTTGAAGTGCTTAATTTCCCCTTTCAAGTGCAAGATTCACTTTCACGAGCGTCTAAAAGCACATACCATGAAACGCGCATCTTAGGCATCATAAGTGCAGAAGCTGAAACATGCCATAACAATGTATAAGTAAGATTTTCGTAATATGTAAGATCTGAAGCCGATCCGTTAATACATCATGCTTTTGCTGTGTGGGCTACATCTTCATTTCCATCACTCACTTCCTGTTTTGGCCACATTCCATTAACTGGTAAGTATAAACATGTCTTTAGATTTACTAATCTTTTGCAGAATTATGAGAGTATCTCATGTAGCTATATAAAATAGAATGGACAAACGCCTGCATTCTGTCACAGAGCAGCTAAAGCAGTCATTAATTTTATTTACCTGTTTGATATCAAATAAAAAGTAAACAAAAACCAACCAGAAATGATTATGAAATGAGCATGACATACGAGTGTGCACGGGCAAACACCTTAAATGACCTTGAACTAACTGTTACGCCACGGGGTTTCTTTTTAAATGTTTTCCCCTTTAATTCCCTTGACATCTGTTTTCCAGGCTTGACCCCAAATAAGTGCAAAAGCATAAACCTCTCAGACATGTCTGTTAACTAGCTCACGTGGAGCAATCAGGTGCGTTCCGGCGCCGATCTGTGCACAAACAAATTTGTCTCAAGCAGACATAAAGCTGGGTTTTCATATGTACGGAAACGGAAACGGCAACCGGAAACGTAAAAAATCCGTCAAGTAGTAAACAGAAAGAGTGTGTCCATGTATATACGGAAACGGTGTTGACGTACACAAGATGACATTCTCTGTTTCACTACTTGAAATGTTATTGACATGTCCGTTTACGTTTCCGTACATACGAAAACACAGCTTAAGCCTAGGCGAGTGACAGCAGATTTTTTATCGGCGGGATAGCTGGATGGTGACGTCAGGATATTGAGTTTCAGCAAAGATACTAGAAAAGATAAGATGAGACACTGTCTTCTTATCATCACTAAAAAAAAAACGTGCACACAATTTGTGTGCTGATCGGGGGCGGGCCAGTATGAAAAGAATGCTTGATATAATGGTAAATTTATGATGCAAAATTGTGACAGTGTTACTGCGACTAAAAATAAAATAAAAAATAGCCAGAGTTTTTCCATAGCGATTGAGGTTATAATTCCACAAAGTGACGTCAATCAAGACCTATAGCGACAGCTGAACGGTGAACAAAATTCAATGTTTTCCCTATTTGGCTTTGCAAAATATGTCATTTTTCATGTCTTCCTCTCGTTTGCCGCTAGGTGGCGTTGCGAAATCTGTGTACGCTGAAAGCACTAGCTGTCTTGTCTTGTCAATTCCAGTATCTTCGGTTTCAGTGAGATATGACGTCATCAACCAACATGTTGTATCCCATTGAAAATTAGGGACGTGACGTCACTGCACCATCCAGCTAATTCACTAATCAAAATCGGCTAGTATGGGCCGGTCCAGCTAGTAAACCTACGGAACTCCGACGTCAAATTTGCACATACGAATGACATCTTTCTTACGTTGATCTGCTGATTACGCCATTGCACAAAATCGCTTTGATGTAAGGAAACCTGTCCCTAAAGTAATCCTATCAGCTCTACGAAAATCCTGTCCAAATCTACGTCAGATTGACGTAAGAATGTTGATTGGATACTTTATGTCAGGGCATTATTTTTTCTTCCATTATATGAAGTTCCTGGCAGTATCAGGGATAAACCTGTGAACCCACCGTTCCATCTCTCTCTCTTTTTGGTCCAGAAAGCTTCCCATATTCATCTACAGTCTTACTATAGATTTCATGCGCACCAGGCACTCATTTCTGGTATTTCTGGTAGGAAATTTGCGCGCACCGAATCGAACGCATATTAATACATCGTTTCTGGTGCGGTGGGGTAATTACAGGGAGCCAAAACGAAGATCGTTGTATTTTACATTGTTACAGCTTTTTATCTAAAAATATCTGAAACTTGAGTTGACACAATCTGTCGATAGAAAAGCTATTGGGCTGATTTAGTTGACACTTAGGAAAATTAACTTTTTAATTGTTGAAACTGTCATTTAGACTGTAGGGTCGAGCAAAAAAAGGGTCAAATTTGCACCACGATGAATTACTCCCGCCACTATTTTTTAAATATTTTTTATATAACTAGATGAAGTAACCTGGAATTATCCGGGATAAACCTGTGAACCCGCAGTTCTATCTCTCTCTCTCTCTCTCTTTTTTTTGGTCTAGAAATCTTCCCTTCCAGATTTCATGAGCTCCAGAGCACTACGCACTCATTTCTGGAAGGGAAATTGCCCGCACCGAACTAAGCACGTATTAATATTACATCGTTTCCGGTGCAGTGAGCTTACTACTGGGAGCCAAAACAAAGATCATTGTATTTTACTTTTTTGCGACTTTCAATTTAAAAATACATGAAACTTGATTCAGCATAATCGGTCGACACAAAAGCGATTGGACTGGATTCATTGCCACTTTGGAAAACTAACTTCATAATTTTTTAAACCGTCGTTTGGGCTGTAGAGTCGAGCAAAAATGGGGCAAAATTGTACCGCAATCAAGTACTCCCGCCACAATTTTTTTTTACAACTAAATGAATTTCCCGGCATTATCCGGGATAAACCTGTGAACCCATTGTTCTATCTCTCTCTCTGTTTTTGGTCTAGAAAGCTTTCCATATTCTACAGTCTTACTACAGATTTCAAGCGCACCAGAGTACTACCCACTCATTATTCTGGTAGGGAAATTGCGCGCACCGAATTGAACGCGTATTAATACATCGTTTCCTGTGCGGTGGGCCTACTACAGGGAGCCAAAATGAAGATCATTGTACTTTACTTTTTACGATTTTTGATTTAAAAATACCTGAAACTTGAGTCAACATAATCGGTTAATACAAAAGCGATTGGACTGGGTGCGTTGACACTCAGAAAAATTAACTTTATAATTTTTGAAACTATCATTTAGGTTGTAGCATCGAGCAAAAAAAAGAGGCAAAATTGCACCACAATGAATTACCCCCGCCACTATTTTTTTTTTTAATAATAAGATAAGATAAGATAAATCTGCTGTGTTACCGAATGGTTTCGTATTGCCAGAGCAGGTCAGATTTGTTCATATTGTGAGTCCAGGTCAAATTTCACTTTGTAACTTCATCTTATAGAATAAAATCGGAGCCTATCTTTCTATATGGATTATAATTTTTGTTCCACTATAATAGTAATAGTTTTCTTGGGGGGGGGGGGGGGGGGTCATCACAGAATGGAAATGCAAAAAGATTCAAATCTGGCGCAAGAACAGTTTTTTGTTTTGTTTTGCCTCCAATGAATTAATAACTAAATAAATAAAAACCGGATAAATTACATAAAATAGAAAATACTATTATCAAAGAACACGGCTTTAATTACTTGAATCTGTCCACTCTGCAAATTTCCTGCACTATTTAAAATAACATTTAAAGAAAAAAATGGTCCAAAAAACGTGACTTATTTTCAGACATTATTTTAGCATTATGGACAATGGGATTGTCAAAGAAATTAATTCTCTTTATGGTTTAAAAGGCAACACAACATTAAATAGAAAGACACTAATGTTCTGGGTAAACATTTCATCTATGGACAGGATGGGTTCTATTTATTTATGGGTATCACACATGTTTATCCTCTTAAAGCTTTGTTCAAAAACATAACAGTGTCAGGGGTAACAGCAACAACTATGAAAAAAATAGTAAGATACTTTTTTTTTGGTTTAAATAAGGTAATTATTTTCTGATAATCAACTGTGATTTTAACATTCAAAATATTAGGAAGTTAAACGATCATTCGTTGTTTTATTATTATTATTATTATTATTATTATTGATATTAGTTTTGCATTCTATGTTGGATTGTTGGTTGCTGTTCTCGTGATTATTGGGCCTCGTCCGCCCACTGCAGGATGTAGCCCTCCGCCAATGATCACCATTCTCCTCTGTTTGCCGTCCACCTTGTCCATGCATGTCCACCTGTCTGCACAATATCATAGATCTCGCCATCGCCTCTCGGGGCGTCCTCTTGTTCTCTTTCCCTTTTCTAGGTCTCCATTCAGTCAAATTCTATATTGAAGTAAAGACAAAAACAACAATTTGCGTAAATTCACCACTATAATTAGTCTCTGAAAAAGATTATTTAATCTGCCTAAGACGCTTGTTCACCACTTTCCCCATATAACGCCATGGTGCTGATCTTTTGGCTTAAGTCATTTTTTGCACTTCTGAGAAAATCGCAAAAAAAAACTTATTTAAATTCTTTGGCAATGCAGTCAGACTTAGGCCAAAATGGCTCTAGGTAAAAGTGGCCATCATCCACATTGGCTGAAACAACCCCAGAACCAAAATGGCCTACGTCTATGGATGAGTTAGGCCAGTACATTATACAGAAAGTTTCATTTCCAGGATAATGGCTTGGCACTTTTGAATGATTTTTACATTAATAGATGCACCATGGATAGGGCAATGACGTAACAGGTACATTCTGTTTTGGCCTAAGCCTGACTTAGGCCAAAAGGTTAGCACCATGACCATAACTAATTTAAATCACAAACGAAGGTTTGAGTTTAAGTTTGGGTTTGACAGCACGTCGACACCATAACAGCCACTTTGAGTCCTTCACGGTCGTTTTAGGTACATGTACTTTATTTATGTTTCGTATTCAGAGCTTTTAAGTTTAACATAGGATTACATACATTCATATAATTTCATCACATTGGTAAAATTCTCAAAAATTGCTTGTATAGATCTAGCAAATGTTTTGTATATCATAGTGACATGAGCATTAACTTTAACTATTAAAAGGAAAAAAAAAAGCCCTTTTGCAGACTGTCATTTTCTGATAGTCAATTGTGATTTTTAACGCTCAAAATATTAGAAAGTTACACAATCATTAAAAAAAATAAATTCTGTGTTAAAAATAAAATAATATTTTGATGAAATTTGCCTGAAAAAGATTATTTAGTCCACTTAAGACGGTTATTTACCTCTTCCAATAACCGAATAAAATTATATTTATTATCATAGTGTTATGAGTAAACGTTTCGTGTATGCAAAAAAACTGTAAGAGTATTTTTTTTTTTTCTACAGGCTGTTATTTATTTTCTGATAATCAACAGTGAGTTTAACATTCTAAATATTGGACAGTTAAACTATCATCAGAGAGAATGTATTTACAGAGAGATGTCACTCCCGCCAAATCGCGAAACTAGGTCGCTACGGTAACAAGAATTGAAAGAGGCCGCCTTCACGAAAGACAGTGTGCATATCTGTTTACTGTGGTTTGTTCATATTTTTTGGGCTGATTGAAACTATTTAGAGCCGCTTGTAATCTCTTACGGCCCCGGGAAATGCACAAATGGGAATTGTTTACAGCAGCGACCTACTTTCCACCCCACGTTAACCGTGTTTTCGCGGCGCCTCCCGTGTCTCGCAGTGCAGATCGACAATAGTGAAACCTCCCTATACATACATACTCTCTGCTGTCATTCTTTTCTTGTTTTCTTTTGTTTTTTAAATCCGATTTTAAAAATAAAATAACATTTTGCGTGAATTCGCCATTACTCATAATCGCTGAAAGTGCTGCTTTCATTTACTTAAGGGCTTTGTTTACTATACTTTTTATGGACGTAGTTGAACGCAGTGCTGACGTCATGCACCCAATGACCTGACCTAAATGGAAAATTGTTATATATTAGATACGAAGGTTTAGCCGAGGTTTATCAAGCCAATGTGATAATGAGAGGTCAGCAGTTCACAACATTAAGTGCTGGTAACTGTCGGAAAGTTGTCAAGTAATCCACGTCTAACGATGATAAATAGGATAACTAGACAGACGAGGAAATGAAAGATTTAGTGTTTGCCAGGACTTTCTGTGACATGGCAGTGTTGATTTGAGATCTTTATTTTAGGAGGTTCGCTGCCCTTGGCATTTACACCTCACTTTACTTGTTTTATTATTTCTTGTTCTGGCGGGGGGGGGGGGGGGTGGGGGGGGATGATATGGATAAATTTTTAATCTATTAATTTCAATTTTGCCCGGGCAGCGGCCTTTCGGCCTGCTCTTTACGATTTCCAACTGCCAAGGTATCTTTAACGTGCGCAACGTGCACACGGGCCCTCCGAATTTTTTCTGACATGGCAGTGTAGGCACGCACAGTGTTGGGTTGGAGTTCTACCCACAGACATGCCGCGTTAGGGAAGAACATGGTACATGCCAGTCTGGGTCAGTTTCACTTTTTACTGTCATCTCATGGAATAAAATCCGCTTTATCTTTCACAGAGAGAAAATACTGAGTTATCACGCTTGGCTCTCAGATGCCAGAGGTCGCAAGTTCGAAACCCGTTCAGGGGTGGTACAACGGACCTGAAAGTTTACACCTAATGAGTCAATAACTAATGTGACATAACGTATTCCCTGTCACATCGTCAACGGGTCAATGCCTTATGTTGGCCCCATGGGTCTATGAGACCCAGACATAGATTAAGTTGATTTTTGCGGTAACATTGCTGAAAACTGCATTTTGCTGAAATTTAGACTCTCCTCTTAAAATATCATGACATAGTAAGAGGTAACATCATTTTCTTACAAACCTCAATGACTGAGTGTCCACTGAACTTCATTTTGGTTTATTCCTATAATGTGCTCGTGAGGTCTGGCACATTCAGATCCCCGATATAGCAGTTGATCGTTAAAGCCGGATCTAACAGACCCTACAAAATACAAATCGGAAAAATGAATTCTCTGAAATTAGTTCACCTGGACCTCGGAGACGACCTAGGCAAGAATGGTGAAAATGCCAGTCATAAAACAACAGCAGCAGCAGCGACAGCAACAAAAAACAGCCTATGAATGAAACACAAAAACGAGGTGTAAATGCAGAAAGCATAGCACCACGAAACACCAGGATCGCATCATCGTAGTTAAGCAGGCCGGTCTTAACATCATTGTGGGTCCCTGAGCAAAGCAATAGGCTGCAGGTCGCCCCCTGTAAAGCAATTCAAAAGTTTGCATGCATGGGGCCCCCTAAACCTTTGAGGCCCTTGGGCAACTGCCCGGTGCCGTGATTTTTTTCGTACTCACTTTACCAGATTCAGGAGCTTGGCAGCAACAGTTTCAACATATTACAGGGATTTTCGGTGACATTCAGAGTCATATTAGGGTTAGAGTTAGGGTGCACAGTCCAGAGATTGCAGCACCCATGGTAGTGTTCGGTAGGACGAGAAATCCCTTAGCCGATGACCTATGTTTGGGGGTGTGCTGCTGCCCCGCTCCTGAATTCGGTAAAATGGGTACCTAAACAAAAAAAATCACTCTGCCCGGCGTGTCCATGCATTAAGACAGTTCGGAAGTTAGGTTATAGTTAGTCCGAACGGGTTTCGAACTTTGGACCTCTCGCACCCGGGTCAAGCACTCTAACCGCCCAAACCACTGCTCTGGGAGGAGAATTCGGTCTGGACTCTCAATATAACCCAGGGATCGGCACGTTACAGGAACTGATCTGTCATTGTAGACCAAACAGGCCAAAAAATTCTCCAGGAGACTCAAACGCGCAGTTTTTGCGATCAAAGAAGAATTTTTTGCTCCTTTTCCCGTCTCCTGTTGTTGTTGTTAGTGCTCGGTTTTTTGGCGAATAAACGTATGGGAAAGTCGGATGATTGATGTGCAAAACTGATCCAAGTTCGCAGAGGTTTAGGTGTTAAAACAAGACGAGGGATTGCATCCTGTGGCAATAACGTGCAGAGGGCATCTGGTTAGAGCAGTGGTTCTCAACTTTTTTAGGGCAATCGCCCCCCCCCCCCAAGGCTCCAAATTTTCTGTCATCGCCCCTCTCCCTTCCCTAGCCCCCCCCCCCTCCAAAATAAAACATCCTTACCCAAACCCAACAGATACATTTCAAAGACAGACTACACACATTTTATGATGTTAAGTTATTTAAAAGATTGTTCATGACAATAGGTGTGTTGGTTATTCATTATAAAAACTGAAAGCATTCTCTATCAAATGCACTTAAAACAACAACAACAGACCTTTTCTGTTCATGAAACCAACCTGCACGTGCCGCTGAACAAGTCTCAGGCAGCCCTGTATTTGCCCCACCCCCACCCCCTCCCCCACTGATCTTCTATTCATGTTTTTGCCCCCCCGCCCCAAAATGGCTGCCCTCCTCATTGTTTTGGAGCACGTTGAGAACCAGCAGGTTAGAGGAAGGTTGCATGGCACTCAAACAATGGCGGAGGGCAGACAGTAGCATTAGAAACGCATTGCATTAGCTAGGATATAATATCTAAAGCTATTGGGCAAAATTAATTTATTAATCAATATAATAATCCAAATATACAAACTAAAGTAATTAAACTTGCCGACCTGAGCAAAATAAATGCAAACTAATTCTTTGTACCAAGCCTAATCTTTGTCTAGATCTAGGTCACATTAATAACGACACTTAGACTCAAAGCTAACACTAAAAGAATTTATTTTTATACTAGATCTACATTTCTTGCAGAAAACACAGCTGTAAAATAAAGTTTATATTCGACCAGTAAAAAAGAGGCGAAAAACGAAATTCCGGCCACAGTTTTTCATTTTACATAATATAAATGCGTCTCTTGGTTTGCCACTAAAAAATCGTAAACACAAAATATTATAGATTGGCCTTCAAATTTAATTCCTCTTTGACACGCAAAATCCTAATAAAATCAGATGCTACTTTAAGAAAGAAAAAGTATTGAAAAATGTTTTGTCTAAATAGAATAATATTTACATTAATTATCGAGAAAATAACTCCCTGTTAATTCGTGAGAGTTTTGCTTTTAAGTTTACATTCACCGCTGGAAAGGAATCGTTCTCGAAAGTGTATAAAGCGGTCAAATTGCTGGGGGAAAAATTGCTACTGTATTGCAACATCCGCTCTGTTGATATTTCTATGTATATCATTCCTGTACAATCTAATTATATCTACCCCTTTATCAACACGTTAAAACATTATGACACTTATCACACTGCTTTTATTATACAAAAGCTTTTTATTGGCCGCAAAAATACGCCAGGAGTTGAACCACTTGTAAACTGTTGAAGGAACAGGTGTTCGGCTCTTCTCATACGTTATGCAGGTGGAGACCAACATTGTCGAAGGTAGGCTACCAAAATAGACGGGTTTCCTTTAAAACCGAGGCTAGAAAGCTAAATTCTGGTGCCATTGTTTACAGTAAAAGTTCCTTTCGTGATGCTGGCACCGAAAATAGTTTTCACACTACATCCTTCATTTGTGACGTGTCTCTCGTGACAGATGGCATTTATTAAAGGCCTGTTTCCGTCCTCGGTGGGTAGGCTGACGTGGAACTGCCTGGATAGATTCTGATGATAATCGGCCTGTCGATTAATTATTGGCACGCGCTTTGGTGAATGGCGCAGAATAGCAAATTTTGAGGGTGAAAGTAATCTATCTCTTTCCCGTGTCTTAAACTGAAGGTGCATCATTCTGTTTTCAAAAGATAGTGAAGTGGTTTAATTTCACTGTTGACAGAAAGCGTATTATGTGTTGCTATCAAACAGCCGGACAGCCCTCAGCATGACAAGATGATGGGCATATTATTACACAGAATCAATTTTACACCTTGTACTTGCCATTGTACCTAAACAGCAATGCTATTCCATAGTATTTATGAACTCCCACGCCAATTCTATTCAGATGTAATAGGGTTCTTATGACGTTTTTATGGCACACCGTGACGTCAAATATTCGAATTCAAAGTTTCAAAGACGTTTCAATCGGTCACTGAAATCTTGGGGGTGGATTATAACAAAGTCGTAAAGTACACTAATATGCATTTTGAGATTAAAATCAACAACTATTCTCATTTTTTAAAACTCGACTTCCAGAAAAATCGGTTTTGGAACTTGGAGACTTATTAAAATATGCCCACGCTCACCTTTAAGTCTCACTGTGTGTAATATAAGGTTCAGCGGTTAAAAAGTCTTTCATAATTACATTGGATGCGCAAGTTCATTTGTAATATGATAAATCTTTCTTGCGTCTCCAAGGCACCGGATATATTTTTAATAATAAAGCATAACGGAGAATATTACACAACAGTATCATGTGCTTGTGAATAATTTCTCGATTGATGAGCAGAAAAACAGTGTTGTCGCGATGTGGGTTAGATGGGGATAATTCGACTGACACTCTTTCGAGGTCCGCTCCCACAATCGACGAACACACACAAAAAATCCTTGCACTCTAAAAACTAAATAAATCAATTGCTTTGATTTTTAGCAGAACTGTAGGGCAGTTTAATTACAGGAATTAATGTAACAAATATAATTATAAATATAAATATCAATTCAAAGGCAACTGAATCTAACTAATGAAACTACAGCTTTCTATAAAGACTAACTTATTCACTCTAACTACTTGCAGGTCATATGAGTTATATGCCAAATAGAATCCGCGCACGTGGCGACGGATATAACAGTTTAAATTCTATTAATTCAATGAGACATGTTATGATATGGACATTTCCTCTAGACACGCCATGGAGAATGCTTGTACAACCATGCGTTGTCTGGCGGTAGCTCTGAAACTGTCTTCAAAAGTAAGTAGAACGGTTCACTTTCATCATTACAAATTAGTATGGACTCTCACCATGCGGCCCTCACTGGGAGTGAGAGCGCTGGATGTAAAAGCTGTGGGTTCATATCAAACCAAGTAGCTTAGGCTCTGATCTTTAAAACATCACGCTCCTCACAATATGGACTGCTCAACTGCGTCTCTATGTCTCTCATCTGGCTGAGGACTATCGCCGTCCACTTCGTAAATGGATTGTCTACATGTGGCCTCTATCTAAGCTCTGCACGGGTTTAAATACTAAAGCTATGTCTCGACCTTCCGTCCAGATTCATACATTTGATTGGTGCAGCCGCTTCAGCTCAGCCTGCAATATTAATTTATGCTTGTCATGGCCTTGCGCCAAACTCAAGGTCAATTTTACCTAGACAAAATTTAAAATGCGAAACATTAACTACTAAAATCTTCAAACCCCGTGCTTTCTACTCTTATGCACGAATTTCCGAACGGCAACTAAGCGTCTAAATAAACTACCTTTACTCGCCCCTTATCTATGTTAATCAAAATCACGGGGTCGAGAACTGCTCTGTCATTCCTAGCTATACATTTATTCTATCTCGCCCCTCCTTCTCTCCATCTATCAGAAAAAAGGTGTTTCAAAACAAACTGTTCACGAGAACAGCTCAAGGACAAATTACGCTGGTTATAATCAACAAGATCGTAAAAATTAACTCACTGACGTCGTGACCTAGCACGGCATTTATGATCCTAATGTGATCATGACAAGTGTCACCAGGTTCAACGCTAATGGAATTGTTCAAATCTTCGGTAATGTGAACACTTCCCACAGACTTCTGTTTTAAGACGCCTGCACAGACAGGACGTATGCGTATAATTATGGAATCTTATGTCGTAATTGACTGGAGCAGCGGACTGACGGTTCCATTGAATCTGGCGTGACAGGTCCCAGGTTCAAGTCGCATTTGACTCTAATTTCTGGCGATGTTTTTTTCAAGGTCCTCAGTCGTGGCCGACAAACCGGGAGCACCGACAAGCTGCATAAACTTGTTTTGTCTTCTGAAACTATTTGATTCACCATGAAATATTGTTATTGTAATTTTTTTTTTTCATGTCTTGACAAAGGACTTGAGGTCTCAAAGCTTGAACAATTCCTTCCAGTTTCTTTTGGATTTAGTATTATTTTTTTTATTATTATTGTTATTATGATTATTACTTTCATAGCAGATGGTTTAGAGTAAAATAACATTTTTCCCCGGCATTTTCATTTCATTTCTCGGCAGCCGGAAGAGAGTTTCAGTCCTGTCCCCGATACAGTTTCGTCGTTCTGAAAAGAGGCACAAATCCCAAGATACCAAAACGAACGACTTGACAGTAATTAACGTAGATTGAAACATTTGTTAATGTAAAACAACACACTACGACGTCATGTATTCGAATTCAAATTTTCAGACCGAATCGGTCACTGAAATTTATTCCAGATGCCCGGATTACAATATTTTGACAATACATATAGCGATTGGTCACATTTCCTTGACCTACTTCCAAAAAATTGGTTGTGAAAGTATTCTGATCTATCTATTTCTAGAAACTTCGGAAGCAGATTGTTCAGACCTTCAGTGAAATCTGATTATCTTCGCCTTTTTCTCAGAATCAGTTGTACATTATCTATCGTACTGTAGCGCCAAACAGCGCAATTCAATTCTTCGGAGACATAATAATAATAATAATAATATATTGCATTTATATAGCGCCCAACCCCGTCGATGACAAGCTCTGGGCGCTTTAACAAACTCTTACACACACACACACACACGCATACACAAAAGAAATTCAAAAATATTTACTATTGTTGCTGCCGAAAAACACCTAGCCTAGTTTGTCTGAAAGAAATGGGTCTTCAGATGGCGTTTGAAAGAACCAATGTCATTAATTTCCCTGGTTGTCTTTGGAAGAGTGTTCCAGACATTGAATTAGTCATAGATTAACATTGAATTAGTCATAGATTAAGACATTTCGCGTCCATAGTTCTCGTCTGTTCCAAGTTTTGCAAAACTGAGAAATTCAATGTTAAACATTTAAAAAAAATTTGCTACTTTAATTATTGGGATAAGGAATGAGAATAAATCGGTTCTGTGAACCAGCTTGATAAATGCTACAACGCAGTTTAAGCAAGTGTTAAAGTGTGCATTTTTTTTTTTCATACCTCTTGTACATACTAAAAGATCTCCAGTTGTTTTTTTTCTTCAAAAAATGGAGATAGAACAAACAAGAATTAGGTCGGCAATTTGCCAAAGGAAAACCAAACTTGAGGTCCTTGCCCTTCTGGCTATGCCAAGCATGATCCCAGACGTATATCGAATGGACAGTTACAGGTCACCGCCTTTCTCAAGAAAGCCGGGAATTACACATGGCGCTAATGGTCTAAAACATACCCGTGAAATGCTCACTGCAAGAAAGGCGTATCGCCATTAATTTTGTTTCTCTACCTAAAACCTTTCAGTTCAGTATGATGGAAATAAGCAAGTAACATGCTACTTTACAAGTCCGTTCCAAACTTTAATTCCAAATGTTATTACAATATTATATAGGCGACATAAAGTTGGAATTATTGGTGGTCTTGTCTTCTCCCTTATTTCACGGAAAATGACGTATGACGAATTAAAAACACTTTGCCTTTAAACGGTAAGGAGCGGGGCAAAACCGAGGCTGTGGACAAGTGTACAGAGGCAAAGGGTGTACAGACTAAGAGTGTTCCACGTTGTCATACGTCATTTTCCGCAAAATGGCGGAGCGGAGCGGATGCTGTGGACAAGTGTACAGAGACAAAGAGTGTTCCACGTTGTCATACGTCATTTTTCCGCAAAATGGCGGAGCGGAGCGGATGCTGTGGACAAGTGTACAGAGACAAAAGAGTGTTCCACGTTGTCATACGTCATTTTCCGCTAAATGGCGGAGCGGAGCGGATGCTGTGGACAAGTGTACAGAGACAGAGAGTGTTCCACGTTGTCATACGTCATTTTCCGCAAAATGGCGGAGCGGAGCAGATGCTGTGGACAAGTGTACAGACAAAGAGTGTTCCACGTTGTCATACGTCATTTTCCGCAAAATGGCGGAGCGGAGCGGATGCTGTGGACAAGTGTACAGAGGCAAAGAGGGTTTTACGTTGTCGTACGTCATTTTCCGCAAAATGGCGGAGCGGGTGCCGAGGACAAGTGTGCAGAGACAAAGAGTGTTTTACGTTGCCATACATCATTTTCCGCAAAATAGCGGAGCGGAGCGGATGCTGTGGACAAGTGTACAGAGGCAAAGAGTGTTTTACGTTGTCATACGTCATTTTCCGCAAAATGGCGGAGCGGGTGCCGAGGACAAGTGTGCAGAGACAAAGAGTGCTTTACGTTGCCATACGTAATTTTCCGCAAAATAGCGGAGCGAAGCGGATGCTGTGGACAAGTGTACAGAGGCAAAGAGTGTTTTACGTTGTCATACGTCATTTTCCGCAAAGTAGCGGAGTGGAGCGGATGCTGTGGACAAGTGTACAGAGGTAAAGAGTGTTTTACGTTGTCATACGTCATTTTTCCGCAAAATAGCGGAGTGGAGCAGATGCTGTGGACAAGTGTACAGAGACAAAGAGTGTTTTACGTTGTCGTACATCATTTTCCGCAAAATGGCGGAGCGGAGCGGATGCTGTGGACGTGTACAGAGGCAAAGAGGGTTTTACGTCCTCATACGTCATTTTCCGCAAAATGGCGGAGCGGGTGCCGAGGACAAGTGTGCAGAGACAAAGAGTGTTTTACCTTGCCATACGTCATTTTCCGCAAAATAGCGGAGCGGAACGGATGCTGTGGACAAGTGTACAGAGGCAAAGAGTGTTTTACGTTGTCATGCGTCATTTTCCGCAAAATGGCGGAGCGGGTGCCGAGGACAAGTGTGCAGAGACAAAGAGTGCTTTACGTTGCCATACGTCATTTTCCGCAAAATAGCGGAGCGAAGCGGATGCTGTGGACAAGTGTACAGAGGCAAAGAGTGTTTTACGTTGTCATACGTCATTTTCCGCAAAGTAGCGGAGTGGAGCGGATGCTGTGGACAAGTGTACAGAGGTAAAGAGTGTTTTACGTTGTCATACGTCATTTTCCGCAAAATAGCGGAGTGGAGCGGATGCTGTGGACAAGTGTACAGAGGCAAAGAGTGTATTACGTTGTCGTACATCATTTTCCCCAAAATGCGCAGTGGAGCCGATGCAGCGGACAAGATCACTCAAGCTGCAAAATCATTTCAAGAATTTTTTTTTTTCTCACACCACGGTTTGTCCGGGGAAGGTATATTTAACTCAAAAAGCGTAAATTTTGAGATACTCGGTTCTGGCATTCAGCTTTTGAAATGAAAACAGATAAAAGAAGGAAAACAAGATGATAATGGGGATGGCTTTTTTGGTAAAAATAATAACATCCACTGCTAGTTCAACAATAATTAGACTACTCGAATGGTCAATTGATAACAAAAATACGACCAGTAATAGAATGACGTGTTATTGTTTTTTTTTCAGCCGCGTGAAATGAGCCAGTTAGTGTTGCGCTGGGTGACACTAGAGACGGAGGAATTCTAAGCTTCAATAATAACTGAGGGCAGTTGGGGGTACAAAACACACATTGTCACACAAAATATGAAATTGAGAAAATTAAACATCTGTTTTTAAGATTGAAAATCAACAAATTCTTTATCAAATGCACTAAAAAAAAAAAAAAGCCTTTTCCGTTCATAAAACTCTTCTAACAGGTGCTGTTCGAGGGAGTGTCTCATGTTATCCTTTCTATTATCTTCGCTCTCATGAGCGTGCGCAGGGCCGTCCAGTCTTTTAATAGATTAAAAGGGCTAATGCCGTCTTGACATAATGGATCTATCAGTAGAAAGGACAAGTGAGCTATTCCCTCCAAAAAAAGCAGCCTTGCGACAACACATTTTTGGCTGCCATTATCCGCCAACATTATCGGCGGATACTACCCCAGGTTTATCCGCCAACAATAACGGCCCAGGTTTGTCAATATCAGCCAGTTGACTAAATACAAAAAAAAAAAAGATATATAAAATTGATTTATTCCCTATTGCAGTTGTTAGATCAAAAACAAATTGATCCTAATCAAAAAGACTTTCATTAAAAAAATAAAAATAAATTAAAACAACACTCAGCTGAGAATCGAACCACGATCATCCGATGGACAGGCGACGATGG
>OZ007571.1:67432941-67470441 GCA_963931925.1 Onchidella celtica
GACAATGTCGTCGCCAGCGAATCTACATGGCAACGATACCATTCCTATGTGCAAATTTGACATCAGTCTTACGCGACGGACTTCCGTAGGATTGGTGGCTGGGATGATTGTTATATATATAAAGCCAAACCTTAATTTTGCCAGGGGACAAAAGTGTAACTGAAACGCAAAGTGTTTATTCAATACCATATAATGAAAAAGGGTATGTACTCTCTTCCAAAGTCAACTTTTCGCCTCACCGAGCGTGCAGACTTTGCAGATGACCCCCTTGCGTGAAGGTTTGAGTGTTTCATAATCCTGCCGTTAGCTCTCCAGCCCCCTGCCCCCCCCCCCCAGCCCCACCCCCAACGGCCTGGAATCTGGATGCACAAGTGTGGGCGAGCCCGTCGTAAGCGGGGGGCGCGGGGGGGGGGGGCGCGACTCTTTTCGTGAACTTCATACTGATGATGTGTAAATCACACCGAACAGAAAGGAGGACAGCCGTGGGTGCTGTACACACCAAGAGACTCCTGCATTTTTTCTTCTTTTTCAATCACGATGGTTCTCAACTTATTTTCAGGTGATCTCCCCTTTAGCTTCCAAATTTTCATTCATCGCCCCTCTACCTCTTTTCTCCACCCTCCGCACCCCTCCCCCCCCCTTTTTTTCCCAAATCCCTACCCAAAACCAGGGGATGCATATTTCACAACAACAGGACAGACAGCACTCAAATTTTGATGTTAAGTCTTTCCAAGCCTTGTTAGTGACAATAGGGGGTGTTGATTGTTCCTTATCAAATGCGTCAAAAAACAACAACAGCTAAAACCACTGTTATAAGACCAATCTACGCTTGTTGCTGAACAAGTCAATGGCTACTCTGTATTTGCCTCCAAATTGTCCTCAACTCACGCTGCCCCCACCCCCGGTCATTTTCGCCCCCTCGTCGCCCTTTCCTTGAGGCACCCCCCCCCCCCCCACTGGAAATCAAAATCAAAATCGTCCAGGTTGAGAGACACTGACCTAAAGCAAGGTTCTCAAGTTGTCTAAACTTGAGGCTTACGTAACCCCAGGTCTGTAACAAAGCTTTACGAACCACGCCGAACTGAAATGGGTCATTCTCTAAGTGCGCATGGCAAGAGGCTGCAGCATTCCCTGCGTAACTGCCATTTTGTGGGTAGTTTTTAAAAATCATAACTTTTGATCTTTCTAATTATCTATCTATCTATCTATCTATCTATCTATCTATCTATCTATCTATCTATCTATCTATCTATCTTTTGTCTATTTATCTCTCTCTACTGCTTATCTATCTATCTATCTATCTATCTATCTATCTATCTATCTATCTATCTATCTATCTATCTATCTATCTATCTATCTATCTATATCTATCTATCTATCTATCTATCTATCTATCTGCCCGTCCGCCTATCTATCTATCTATCTATCTATCTATCTATCTATCTATCTATCTATCTATCTATCTATCTATCTATCTATCTATCTATCTATCTGCCCGCCCGCCTATCTATCTATCTTTCTATCTATCTATCTATCTATCTATCTGCCCGTCCGCCTATCTATCTATCTATCTATCTATATATTTATCTATCTATCTGTCTATCTATCTATCTATCCGTCCGTCCATCCATCCATCGATCCACCCACCTGTCTGTCTGTCTGTCTCAGTGCTTAAAAAAATCACCGAGAGAAATCAGTAGGGTTTGCCTCTCTAGGGGTGGGATTTGAACCCGAGACGTCCGGCCTCAAGTTAAGGCCCCCTAACCACTGGGCCAAAGCTGTGGCAGAGGTAAGTTTTCGACTCATCGCGAATCTTTATTATTAGACATTTTCGAAACGGGGCCAGTATGTCTCCACTTGCATACATTCAGCGTCTATCGGCTACACCAGTGGTTCTCAACCTTTCTCGGGCATTCGCCCCGCCAGTCTCCAAATGTTCTTATGTCCACCATTCACGTTTTCACCGCCCCCGGCCCCCTCCTTCATCGTTTCTGCCCCTTTACACCCCCCCCCCAATCATCATTTTTGGCTCCTTGCCCTTCTTCTCTTTCATTTTCGCCCCCCCCCCATCCTAGAAATGAAATTCTGCCCCTGGGGGCAGTATCGCCCCCTTTGAGAATCACTTGGCTGCACTTACGATTTTGAATCTGTATTATTATACTGCGGGAATGTTGAATCAGGGACAAAAGTGAAGAGCAAAGTAAATTCATTAATACTTGGCAGTCAGTCCACCAGTGGAGATACGCCTTGGTGTATAGACGTTCGTAAGTGTACGTGAAAAATGGCAGTTTGTTCACATTGTCGGCCATCTGACATAAGGGCGTATCGATGACTTTTGGTATTTTGAGTTATAACGTAACTTATCAAGGGGTATTTGCCATATTGTCGTATGCGACATTTTGCCGATTTTGAGATTTTGTCATGAAAGTGGTTCTCTCCTAATTTTATTATGTATAAGTGTTATTCCATTCGGTTAAAAACTTTTCGAGATATGTGTTTGTGACGTCATGTTTCATACGTTTTGGCCCTGATTTTACACAACTCTTCAAACTTTCAATCTTCGTTTTCTCGAAAAAGCAAAAAATGTACATACAACAATATGGAATATACCCGACGTTATCACTGCTTAAGGGTAAGAGCTATATTCTCACTAAGTGACGTACCGGTATCTTTGGTTGTTTTGAAATTATGGGTAGGAACATTTTTGCCATATCCAAGAATAACAAAAGTGATGTAAATCTTTGAAACACTTTCCTGTAAAATGAGAAAATTGCTGATACGCCAGTATGCGAGGTGAACGATAATAGCGAGGTAGAAACTCTAGGAAAGTCGACTCTTAGGATTCACGTCAAATTTGCACATAGGAACGACGTCATTGATACGTAGATCCGCTAGTTGCGACATTGCGCCGATATCTGTTTGATGTATACAGCTCGACCCTACGGTCATCTTACCAACCTTAGGGAATCCTGTACAAATCTATGTCGGCTTGACGTAGGGGTTCTGGCTACAATATAAACTAGATCTCATGCTTTCTTCAGGGCTCCCGGGGTTCATAGGCTGAAAACCACTGCCGTAAATACCAAAGAAAACACTGATCCCAATTTAGTCTGTACAAAACTGGCTGGCCGTGACCCAAGACAGTGATGTGACCTGTAAGACTAAGGGATAATAGCTTGGCTTTTTAAAAAAGAAAATCACTGTAATGGTTTCTGGGTGATGTATTTCCTTCAGGGGTTTGTTAGCTGTCAGGGGGAGACCTCAGGAATGGTTACATACACTAACGTCTATTTGCCTGTCTGTCTTTCTGCCCGCCCGCCCGCATCTATCTGTCTATTTATTCATCCATCCATCTAATCTATCTATCTATTTACCTGTCTGTCTGTCTGTCTATCTATCTATCTATCTATCTATCTGTCTGTCTCTCTGTCTGTCTATCATTCTATCTCTCAATGTATCTATCTGTCTGTCTGTCTGTCTGTCTGTCAGTCTGTCTGTCTATCTATCTATCATCTGTCTGTCTGTCTGTCTATGTATCCGGCCGGCCGTATTTTTAACTGCCTGTCTGTCTTTCTGACTGCCTGTCTATCTATTTGTCTGTCCGTCTGTCGATCTATCTATCCATCTGACTGTCAGTCTGTCGTGCAGTCACTCTGTCTTCCTATATTTATAAACTTACCTTTCTTTCAGCCAATCAGTATCAAAGTGCTCAGACAGTATGTATACAAACGGGTCCACCATTTAACACTTTCCAGGCACAATTATCTCGTGCAGTAAAGATAGATCTCGTCAAGGAACAACGACAAAAGCACGTCTAAAATAATGCAGTGACAACACTAGGACTTTCTTCAACCTCCCAAAATGGCAATACTGGTTGCCACGTAGTGTGATTCATCTACTGTTATGTAATATACCAACCCGTTGTTAATACAGCATTTCTTAATGACTGCTAGGTGTAGCCTCATGCTGAAATCTGAAGGTAGTCCGAGACAAAAAGGTAAGAAAATTAAAAAAAAATATATATAAATCAAAATCAAGATGATGAAAATCACTATTTGGCAGCACAAGAAGCGAAAATGTTAAATTTGCAATGAGTTAATCAAATGCCTATGCGATTTTGTTACATCAGTGGGTGTTGCATAAAATCCAGCCATATTGGTTTGTTAAACAACTTTTAATTTATTTAGTCCGAAGTTCCAGTGCACGTTTTGAACAATCCTAACTGGGCGCCGACCGGTACCAAATATTGGTGGGTTGGGGGGGGGGGGAGGGGGGTTGAAAATGGTATGCAAAATGTCACGGTCGACTTTATACTTTTTGGTTATGGCCAGTGAAACAAGCCAATTGTCAATGAACATCTCGGCATTGAACAGGAGGAAACACAAATGACAACAACAACAAGAAACAAACAAACAATAACTGATTTTTATTTGTTCATGCGTTTTCGCCCAGTTTCAGGTAATGTGTCCAGTCTTTAAATATTGTAATGGCATTATCACCATCGTTATCATATGTTATTATTGGTCTTTACGTCGTCTCAATCGTGACCTCGACACATATTCTTGGAATCGTTTTACTAGTTTGTATCGAATTTCCATATCCACTTAGTAGATATCAATCAATCAATCAATCAATCAATCAATCAATCAATCAATCAATCAATCAATTAATCAATCAATCAATCAATCAATCAATCTATTAGCCAACCAACCAATCAATCAATTGATCAATCTATCAGAAAATCAATCGATCAATTAGCCAATCAATCAATCAATCGATCGATCAATCAAGATATAAAGAAATAAATAATATGTAAACAAACTGGAATAGAAATAAACATTGAAACAACTTAAAAATCGCAAGGAAATCATTTGCAGCGTTGTACATCGTCATGGTGCTAACCCTTTTGCCTGTCAGACTTAGGCCAAAACAGAATGTACCTGTTACGTCATTGCCCTATCCATAGTGCATCTTTTAATGTAAAAATCATTCAAAAGTGCCAAGCCATTATCCTGGAAATAAAACTTTCTGTATGTGTAATGGCCTAACTCATTCATAGACGTAGGCCAGTTTGGTTCTGGGGTTGTTTCAACCAACGTGGATGATGGCCACTTTTACCTAGAGCCATTCTGGCCGAAGTCTGACTGCATTGCAAAAGAATTTAAATAAATTTTTTTTCGATTTTCTCAGAAGTGCAAAAAAATGACCTAGGCCAAAAGGTCAGCACCATGACGACATTCAATAGTCACGAAACCACAGAGGTTTTCAAATCTCTGTTTCCCCACCACCATAGTAATCATATTCACTTCCTTTTCCTTCATCATCCATGTTATCATACGCCTGATTTTTGTCCTTGTTCCCTCTAGCTCTCCGCCGGCCCGTCCTCAGACCCAGACCTCGTAGCTTGAAAACGATGTCATTCCTGTACATGGCAAACTCTCCCAAGACGAACTCGCGACGCCCTCCTGAAGTTGTAGTCGCTGGAGTGGCACCAGGTGTCCGTGAATTCGGCGTCCGATTCCTGCTGGTTTCAGAAAGTTGGGTAGAGGATACCAATGTGGAGTTCTGAAGATCACTGCTTTGGACGTCTTCGTCGACGACGGTCTTCAACTGAGAGGCGTCATGGGGTGTGGCTGAGGTATTGTTTCCATCGTTGAGCATGCGCAGAGCAGCCGAACCGCGTAACCTCGCAGCTTCGGCAGCGGCGCTGAGACTACTGAGCCGGATGTGCATGGGGTACACGGAGCCGACGTTGACAGTCGCAACAGGTCCTTGGGTGCGATCGTTTCTCGGAATGACCTGGATAGTTCTTGGAATAGCCACCGGCGCTGGTATTTGTGCTCTAATCATCTGTCGGTTATTGTTGGCGTTGTTGCTGTTGTTGTTAATGGCCGCTGGATTGCTGTCGTAAGCTAAATTGTTGTTGTTGTTGTCACTTCTATTATCAGTGCGATCTGCAGATGTTGGAACATCACCTTGGCGGCCGGGTCTAATTAGAAAGAAATGAAATAAAATTGTGAGTGTGTTTCGAGTAATACAAGTCTCAATGACAAGTGGCATAGAGAAAATAAATTGAAATGACACACAGATCTGCTTTGTTAAAAATGTTACATTAACAAATAAAATTTGATCGCACTAGATGACGGTCGCGGCATTATCTGGTATAAACCTGTGAACCCACAGCTCTCTCTCTCTCTTTCTCTCTCTCTCTCTCTCTTTCTCTCTCTCTCTCTCTCTCTGTCTCTCTCTCCCTCTGTCTCTCTCTCTCTCTCTCGGCCTAGGAAACTTCCCGTATTCTACAGTCTCATTACAGGTTCCATGCGCACCAGAGCACTAGGCACTCATTTCTGGTAGGGTATTTGCGCGCACGGAATTGAACTCGTATTAATATCGTTTCCAGTTGGTGGGTTTATTACAGGGAGCCAAAACAATCATTGTATTTTACATTTTTACTTTTATTTAAAAATACCTGAAACTTGCATCAATACTATCGGTCGAAACAAAAGCGATTGGGATAAATTTGTTGACACTTAGGAAAATTAATTTTCTAATTTTTGAAACTGTCATTCACCCTGCAGCGTCCAGCCAACAAATGGCCAAAATTGTACCACAATGAATTACTCCTGCCAGTATTTTTATTTTACAACCGGCATTATCCGGGATAAACCTGTGAACCCATCATTCCATATCTCTCTCTTTTTGGTATGGAAAGCTTTCCGTATTCTACAGTCTTACTACAGACTTCATGCACACCATACGCATTCATTTCTGGTAGGGAAATTGAGCGCACCGAATTGAACGCATATTAATACTAAGATTTTGCAGGAGAATTTATATTAAAAAATCGAAGTGGTTATTTTCAAGGCATGCCTTGGAACTAACGCCAGCGTTATTTTCAAGGCATGTTTCATTGACCAATCAGAAGCTGTTTCAGTATTTCTAAACGTGGAGCCTTGGACTGTGCATTGTCAGACTGATATGTAACGACGTGAGGGTCTAGTCAGTTTGTATCATCGAGGCCGTAGGCCGATGTTTGTCTGGGTAGTAGTCAGATTGACATATCAGGGAAAGCCGCCGGGGTAGCTATGTATTGTTTATTGGACTCAAGGTATGCCTTGGAACTAACGCCAGCGTTATTTTCAAGGCATGTTTCATTGACCAATCAGAAGCTGTTAAGGTATGCCTTGAAAATAACGCTAGAGTTAGTTTCAAGGTATGCCTTGTAAATAACGCCTTGCTTAAAAAATAGGTTATTTGTATGTGCTAGTTTTTTTTTTAGTTCTTATTTTGAAACACTGTGAACTGCAACTGTACCAGCTGTAAATGTTTGGTATTTCTGGGTGATTATCAGTAAAAATTGGTTTCTTAGTGCCAGAATCACCCTGCAGTGATAGGTTTGATTGATCTGCTCATGGCCACAATCAAGTGTTTTTATAAGTTTTTATAAATCTAATCGACTCCCCCTTCTTACATCCTTATATGTATATAAATTTTTAACTCCCAGGGACACGGGCCGAGTCGATTTATAATGCGCACTGGTGAGATACTCAAATCTGAGAATACCAGTTTTAAGGAAGAAGAAGAAGAAGAAGAAGTTGATATATTACTTCTTTGAATCCGTATAACCCGACACAGAATACCGAGACGGACCATTCCTTCTTTCACTATTATGTCCACAACTTGCGCGCGTATAAACACGATGAGTACTACTAACAGAGCTGCGTGGTACTAGTTTTTTTTCGTTCAATTATGAAGGGGTGTGGTGCGAATTGTTGTATTGTTGACACGGATGATACGCGCGTAAGTCGACGGACAGCAAATGACACAAAGATCCGTCTCGATTTCCTGTGTTTCGGGCATAACTGTATCCCTTTTCTTCCCATTATCCATTTTTATAGGAAGACAAACATGCTTGATGATGCTCTCTCTATCTCTGTCTCTCTCTCTCGAGCGCGCCCCCGCGCACTGATAGTTTATGAGCACTTCTAGTAGGACCTCCTTCTGTCCCATAATTCCGTTATATTCTGTCTTTCCTCTTGCCTCTTCCTGGCAGAGTGACTCCTCATCCTGTCGACATATTTTCTCTACACTCAAACTCTCCTTCCCTCTCTCTCTCTCTCTCTCTCTCTCTCTCTCTCTCTCTCTCTCTCTCTCTCTCTCTCTCTCTCTCTCTCACACACACACACACGGACATCTCCAGACATGACCACACCGACCCCACTCTCACCCACGGCCACCTATTCTCAAAATACCCGAAACTTTCCCCCACTCCATAGACAACCCACCGTCTCGAACATTTCAAAATACTTGATGGGAATCACAACTTCATCATCCACTTATTACCCTGACAACCGGAGATAAAGTATAAACTTACGCAATAATTACCACTCACTCTTTTATCCAAGACGTACGCAATAAGCTTAGCTCACACTTTTTCTAATCACAGCAACAGACATACCATTGTTCTGTCACTTGAACAACCACGCATATAATCAAATTTTACTTAAACGGCAACAAAAGTCCTTTCCAATAGCGGTGGCACGTTTCCGGGCTTGTTAATATTTCTTGAATTGCAAAATCTTCAAAAGAATCGCGCAAAGACAAAATTATTTCTGTATTATAGATAGAAGTATATATCTATATATAGCTGTGTTACTATCTGAGGAATCGTTTCGACCCACACTGAAATAGCCCAATTGGTGAGATCAAAGAAATTACAGAAACGGTTCAAAAATTAAAGACGCACCGTTCTGGAATCAGACCAAAAGAAAGACAGGAAAAAGGAGGGAAGCTGTATGTAGTAATAGCCTACATTTAGATAGGGCTATTTCTATAACGTGGGCCTAAAGTGCTTTACCATGAACGGGGACAAGTCAGTCTCTCTCTCTTTCTCTCTCTCTCTCACTCTCTCTCTCACACACACAAACTTTCTTTATATATCTATCTACCTCTTTCCCTCTCTCTCTCACTCCTTCCCCCCCCCCCCTCCCTGTCTCTCTCATACACACACAAATTCTCTCTCTCTCTCTCTATCCATCTCTCCCTAGCCCTCTCTCTCTCTCTCTCTCTCTCTCACACACACACACACAACCTCTCTCTCTCTCTCTCTCTCTCTCTCACACACACACAACCACTCTCTCTCTCTCACACACAACCTCTCTCTCTCTCTCTCACACACACAACCTCTCTCTCTCTCAATCCATCTCTCTCTCGCCCCTCCCTCTCTCTCTCTCTCACACAGAAACTTTCTCTCTCTCTCTCTCTCTATCTATCTATCTGTACATCTGTCTGTCTGTCTGTCTGACTATTTGTCTATCTATTGATCGATCTACCTCTCTCTTTCACTGTCTCTCTCTCTCATGTACTTACAGCACACGTCCAGGCTGCACAAACCATGCATGCCCTAGGTAAGACATTATCAGACATGATGTGGATATTTCAAATATAATATTACATGACGAAAAGGCTGCCGTTATCCACCAACATTATCGACAGATACTCAGGTTTATCCGCCAACAATATCAGTCCGGGTTTATCCGCCAGTACTGGTGTTGACTAAATACAAAAATCAAAAAAAAAAAAAAAACCTGGATTTATTCCCTACCATTGTTGTTGGATTAAAAAAAAAAATCGAACAGATTGATTCCTAACAAAAAGATTTTATAAAAAAAATATATATATAAAAATATCCGGCTGAGAATCGAACCACGGTCACCCGATTGACAGGCGAAGATGCTAACCACTACGCTATTGCCGACCCTGTAAAATTGTTAAGGAATTTTTCCAAAATAAACATTACTAAACTAATTATTTTCGGACAAATACTCCGTTTCGAAAATTCACCACAGCCGGATTATTTGAAACTCAGTAACAGCAAGTATCACCAATCTTCTATGTCTCACGTAGTACTAAAGGCCAACCACGACTAGGAAGAAGAAGGCAGGATGGTATTAAAAAGAGAGGGCGAACAGCATGGATGAGGAAGACATCAGACAGAAAGGAATGAAAGTCAGTGTCGGAGGGCTACATCCTGCAGTGGATGGACAAGGTCTAGGTGAAAGGTGAAAGGTTAACACCAATTTTCCCATTTGATTTAAATTTTAAAAAATTAAAGGCCAATAAACTCAGTTCACCTGTACTCGAAAATCGAAAAATTTGATCATACCAAAATCTGGCCTCAGGAAGCATAGGATTTCGGGGATTCAAAATGTTTAAATCTTTAAACAAAAAATAATTAATCACTCTTTTAATATTATACGTACAATTTCGAAACAAAAGACACATTCAAAAGACACGGTGGTCTAGAGGCAAGTGCTCGCCTCTCATGCAGGAGGTACCGGGTTCGAATCCCAGTCGGTGCAGGCATGTTGGAATTTGGGATTTTTCTAATATTATTATCCTGTCCCTGATCCCATGGGAAGAAGGATCGAGCAGCTAGTCTTCTCGGATAAGTGCGAAAAACTCGGATGGCCGGTGTGCACGTTGCGCAAGTCAAAGATACCTCGGCAGTTGGAAATCGAGAAGAGCAGGCCGAACAGGCCGCTGCCCGGGCAAAATCAAATAAAATTTATCTCTACCACCCCCCCCCCCCTAAAAAAACACCAGACAAACCCACCGACACCGACCGGCGCTGCACTGTGGCGACGACGTGTCTGCTCCAGTTGTAACTGGGCTGCAATAACACTAAGGCAAATTTCCCAAATGGGATTAGAGAAGCATACAAAATACAAAGTACAAAAATACAAAAGATATTTTCGAAGGATGGAAACAATTATATTGGTGATTTAGTACAAATGAGAGTAATAGATAACTAGACAGATGAAATTCAATAAAATTTAGTAAAATTTTAAAAAACAAAGAACAAAGAGCACGCACACACACACATACACCTAAAAATAACAATAAATGTTTTTTCCATTAAAAAAAAACTAATGAAAGAAAAAAAACACAGGATAAAGCATTCCCTTTGACGTCATAGGTCATCGAACTTAAGAGTGGATCATAGTTCGATCATGTAGCTAGATAGGTAAAATAACATAAAGTAAATATTATATTATATCTTTTAAATTTACTTTTTTTTTCTTTCTTAATTTACCTATCTCATATATCCTACAAAGATCATATCACGAACGAAAAAGTTCGGAACAGAATCAGGCAAGTCATTGGGTCCTAGGGAGACCTGTTGACCTTGGTCAAGAGACGCAAGCTCAAATGGTATGGCCATGTTATGAGATCATCAGGGATTGCCAAGACATTCCCGGGGAGAAGGAGAGGCAGACAGAGAAAGAGATGGGAGGACAATATCCCAGAATGGAGGGGCTTGAGGTTGAGCGTATCGCACCTGGTATCCATCAGGAGGTCAGAAAACCGAGAGGATTGGAGGATGCTGGTTGCCAGATCACCTGTGGCGCCCCAAACGGCCCACAAGACTACGGGATAGAGGGAAGAGGGAAATTTACCTGTCTAGCGACATGATCAAACTTTGATCTGTTAAAAAATAGATTGATATGTTAGAATATGAATTTTATGTTTTTACGTATAATTCTTTACATAACTTCAACAGAGGATATTTCATCGCCCATCCAGCAGAAGAACAGGGCGATGGTTTGAATATCTCGCTACCATGTCCAAATGATTTTTTGTATGCGCAGAATTTCCCACACTGTCTTTGTCAAATTTTATTTTATAGCCTGGGCAACCCGTCCCTAAATCTTACCCAAATCCTAGCCGTAACTCATAGACACAACTGTTTCCAACCTTAGTTCTTGTTTGTTCCAACTCCACTTTTAGCACAAATGAGAAATAGACGTTAAACTTTGGCAACTTTAATTTTATGGGAAGGAGTTAGAATAAATCGGAACTGTGAAACGGCTTGATAAGTACCACAACGCATTTTAAACAAGTGTCAAAGTGTGCGTTTGTTATATCTCTTCTACATACTAAAAGTTCTCCAGCTTTTCAGACAATGGAGATAGAACAAATAGGGACTAAGCACAAGGTCTCAGGTTCCTGCCAAAGACATTTCATATCATAAAACTGTTCAAAGAAAACTGAAACTCCGGGTTCAGCCCTGTTAAAAGGGTTTGAGTTTAAGTTTGAGTTTGGAGAAATAACTTGTTGTGCCAGGAAACGGCAAGACGATAGACAAGAAGGTAACAGCAACGAAAGGACAGAAAGAGACGCCACCAGAAACACCCACCACCCGCGATTACAGCAGAACTTCAAAGGAATCGAACCCCCGTCAAATAAGTGTTTTGGGGTCTTGACTTCCTTACACTCTACGGTAGGCCGAACCACACCCAAGTCGTGAATTTTATAATCGCCACTAGTTTTATAAAGATTGGACAATTTTGAAGTCACGAACTGTGCTGTTTTCACCACGGATAATCTGGTTCAAAACTGATTAAGATAGACAAGCCAGAGTTCATGGGAAAGAAACAAATAACTGATTCTGTAGTTAGGGGACCGTAGCCAAATTACAAAGCCCAAGAGAAAAAATAATGAGTTGTTTTCATTGTTCTGCTATTGCTTATAAAGGAATTTACCACGGTCTTTTAACTGCAGACTAAAATATTCACACTTTGTGCCCCGAACTCTCATCTTTCAGAAAACCAGCAGCAATAGATATGAGAGAGAGAGAAAGAGAGAGAGAGAGAGAGAGAGAGAGAGAGAGAGAGAGAGAGAGAGAGAGAGAGAAAGGGAGAGTGAGAGAGAGAGAGAGAGAGACAGAGAGAGAGAGACAGAGAGAGAGACAGAGAGAGAGAGAAAGACAGAGACAGACAGACAGACAGACAAACAGACAGGCAGAGAAGCAGAGATAAAGAGACAGAGAGAAAGACAAAGACAGAGAGAGAGAGAGAGAGAGCAAGAGAGACAGACAGACGGAGAGGTGGACAGAGAGAGAAAAACAGAGAGAGACAGAAAGACAGAGAGAAAGAGAGAGCCAGACAGAGAGAGAGAAACAGGGAGAGAGAGATAGCCAAAGGGAGAGGCAACGAGAGAGACAGATAAAAGAAGAAAAAGGTGGAGAGAGAGAGACAGTAAGAGACAGACAGACAATACGCTTCCACACACGCCAGTGCTCACCTTTCCGCACCCAGTCAGAATCCATAAATAAAACATTGTCATTACATAATTTTTATATAAATCAAAAAGCAATTTATCCGTTGTTTGTTCTATTCTAAATCGGATTCTTTTTATAAAAACAATTGTTTTTCCATTTCCACAAAGCGCTCACGGGGCATTCAGTGCTTTCATTATCTTGTTTTGGTACCTTGTGGGAATACATTAAAATAATAATAATAATTTCTTTCAATTTGCCGATGAAACTTTTCATTTTAGTTAAAAAATATCGATGCACACAGTGGCGTACTCAGTACCGCCCAGTAGTAAGGCACAATACACCCACGCCAACCCTTTATGTTGATCAAAGTCTACTCCACTCACGTGTGATTACGGGACTCGACTTCCTGGGCAATGAAGTGGTAGTTGTCACGGATCTTCCTGATGAGGAAATCACTTGGACCGTAATCAAATGGCAGTAAACGTCATGTTTTACACAAAGAGAATTTCAAATGAAAAGGAGAAAGGAATAATGATGGACAAGTGGTATTTGAAATAGTTTTTTTTTGTTTTATCTCTCTCTCTCTACCTGTCTTTCTCTCTCTGTGTGTCTCTCTCCCTGTCTGTCTGTCTGTCTGTCTTCTTTCAACTCCCCCCCCCCCCCCTGCCAATGTCTGTGCTGGGAAAAAACAAAGTGTAAAATGCAAATGTTGTAGCTAATTAATTTCAGATATTGAGTACACACAAGGCTTAGTACTTAGTCTCTTTCAATTTACCATCTGTGATTTTGTAGGCGGATTTGGCATGTCAGTGACTGTACCTTAAGCATTTCGCCGGTCGTGACGTGGAGTCTAAAAATAATAGCTGAGAACAGGAATTGCCTTGGTTTTCAGATTTTTTTCTTTTTTTTTTTTTTGACAAGAAAATAAAAGAGGGGGGGGGGGTCGGGGCAGGGAGAGGGAGAGAGAGAGAGGACAGAGAGAGAGAGAGAGAAAGAGAGACAGACAGACAGACAGACGGAGAGGTAGACAGAGAGAGAGAAAAAAAGAGAGAGACAGAGAGAGAGATAGACAAAGGATGGGCAACGAGAGAGGGAGAGAGAGAGAAAGGTAGAGAAAGAGAGAGAGTGAGAGACAGAGACAGACAGAGAGCCAAACAGACAGAGGCAGAAAGAACGCCCCCCCCCCCTTCCCAAAATGGCTTGCAAAAGTTGACATTACCAGGCATGTGAATGAACAAGCATTGACTGAACCATTGGTCAAACTCTCACCTGCTCTGACGTGTGACAATGACCAGCAGCGCCACCACGATTGCCAGCAAAACTCCCAGAACGCCGCCAAGCGAGGCTTGCCAGATAATCACTGAGCTGTTGTGGTTCCCAGACTTTTCAGTACCGTTTTGGCTCTCTTTTTGTGTCTCCCGTTCCCTGGCAACTGTAGACAAATAGTGAACATAGGTAATTATTAGAACATTTGCGACTCAAAGCAACTTTCGGGATACGTACCGTAATGTTGTAAAAACACAATAATCAAACTTCTACGATGAGTATCTCCAGTCGCTGTTGAACTCGAGGGATACCCAGTCGGCTCAAGTCGTCATTTTCCATCCTTCGACTTGCGCGCGTATCATCCATGTCAAATATGCAACAATTCGCACCACACCCCTTCATAATTGAACGAAAAAGACTAGTACCACAGAGCTCTGTCAGCAGTCCTCACCGTGCTTATACGCGCTCAAGTTGTGGACGTATAGTGAAAGAAGGAATGGCCAGTCTCGGTATTCTGTGTCTCAGGTAACTTTCAGGAGACAGCTGGTAACACTATTTGCCATCACAGTTCTTGTTTGTTCCAATTCCACTTTATGCACAACTGGGAAATTCGACGTTAAACATTTGCGGCTTTAGTAATTACGATAATTAGTTGCAATAAATCGGACCTGTGAAGCTTGATAAGTGCCACAATGCATTTTAAGCAAGTGTCAAAGTGTACATTGTCATATCTCTTCTGCATACTAAAAGACTTTCGGTTAAAATGGAGATAGAACAAACAGGAACTAAGGCGACGTATTATATATATATTACTAATTAAACAACCACATTACAAGGTGCATCCAGAACGTAAGGTCGGGCCGTGGTAAACGGTCTATTGTCAGTCAATGTGGATATATCGTCAAGTCAAAAATTGGCAAAAAGAAAAAGTTGTATGTAGCAAAACCTCGCATACGAAATAATACCCAAACGATACAATGAAACGCAAACTAAACCGGAAGACAGAAAATGTCGATATTTCTTCAACAGCCTTCCTCGGGGGGGGGGCGGGGGGGGGGGGGGGCAAAAAAAAAAAGGAAAAAAAACCAACATGGAAAAAGAAATGCAAAATCTATTTCACGTTCTATTTTTTACTGTTTGATTGTTTTATCTGTGCAATTTTCCAATTTTTATTTAATCTGTTGTTTTGTTTTTTTTTCGTGAAGAAAGCTGTTGCCGAAATATTTATTGACATCTTCTGTCTTCACTTTTAGTTTGCGTTTCATTGGAGTGAGAGAGAGAGAGGGAGAAAAAAAAAAGAGAGAGAGAGAAAAAAAAAGAAAGAGAGAGAGAGAGAGAGAGAGAAGGAAAGAGAGAGAGAGAGAGAGAGACAGAGAGAGAGAGAGTCACAGAGAGAGAAAGAGAGAGAGAGGGTGAGTTGCAGATGGAGAGAACAAGACTTTCTATAAAGCGCCCAAAACAAATTGTTTGGATTGGGCGCAGTATAAATGATCTTCATTATTATTATTATCATTATTATTGTTTTTGTTGTTGTTATTGTTGTTTCAGTTGTCCTCTTGGGCTGTCTTAGCCCTCAAAAGAGCTCCCTGGCTCGCTGGTAAGTTGCCTTGTTCTTGTCCCTACCGAACGCTTCCCTGCTTGACAGAAATTAATGGCAGGACCTTACAGGTTTGCTTTCAGAAATAATGTGTACCAAAAAAACAACAAAAAGACCTCGCTAACCAGATCAGAATAATAATACGATAAGCTATAAACTAAGACAAGATAAGATAAGAAGAGATGAGATAAAATGAAATGAGATAAGATAAGATAAGATGAGATGAGATAAGATGAGATAAGATGAGATAAGATGGGATGAGATGAGATGAGATGAGATAAGATAAGATAAGATAAGATAAGATAAGGTGAGATTAGATGAGTTGAGATGAGATGAGATGAGATGAGATGAGATGAGATGACATGAGATGAGATGAGATGAGATGAGATGAGATGAGAATCACCTTACTATATCATGAGGGAAATTCTCTTCCGTAGAGCATTTAACAGCACATACATGGTACATATAATAATATCTTACAAATAATAATACACAACATTTATATAGAGCTTCAGGCTCTAAGCGCTTTACAACATTTATATCATGTAATCACACACACACAATACACAGGTATACTCAGGAAGAAACAAAAAATGGACATTCAGAATGTAAAAAAATGACTCTTCAGCTGATGTTTAAAAGTCATAAAATTTTCAGTCTCTCTCAAAGACAGAGGCAGAGAATTCCAAATCTGAGGCTCCTGAACTGAAAAGAAAAAGATTTTTCACCCATGGTCTTAAGGGATATCTTAGGAATTTTAAACTTTTTTACTATCAGCTGATGATCTAAGATGACCATGACAAAAGCAAAAATTTGACTAAAACAACAAGAATGGAAACAAAAATACATGGACATTCCAATTGCATAATTCACACAGGCATTTGACAGAAAATGCTTTTATTTAGACAAGGAGCAAAAACAAATTGAAAAACCGTTTCTATCGAAACGTGTCAAGGGAGATTCTTTGATGTAGATTTCTGCACATTTAGGATTGCTATTGACCGCCTACTGAGACAGGCAGCTCTTGATACATCAATGCATTTCTCTACACAAGCCTATACAATCCCACACAATCCTCCACAATCCTGCACAGCCTCCCACTGATTACATCATTAGTCAGAACAACTCAGTTGTCGTTAGATCTCAAATGAAGTTCATGGTGATGGCCAAGGGGTATGACTATCGTTTAAGTTAATCAGCAAAAATAAGTGTGGGGGAGGAGGAGGTTGAGAGAAAGAGAGAGAAGAGAGAGGGAGGGAGAGGCAGAAAGAGAGAGAAAGAGACAGACATACAGAGACACAGAAAAAGAGGGAGGGGGAGAGAGAGTGGGAGAAGGGAAGAAAGAGAAAGAGAGAGATGAGATCGAGAGAGAGAGAGAGAGAGAGAGAGAGAGAGAGAGAGAGAGAGAGAGAGAGAGAGAGGCTGAAAGATACCTTGAGGGAGAAAGAAAAGATCAGGGAGACAGAAAGACAGGGATTTAGAAAAAGAGACATAAATAGATAGACAGAGAGAGAGATAGAGAGACACAGAGACAGACAGACAGAAACGAAGTGCTGCACTAAGCAGTTGCCCGCGGGCCCCAAGGGTGTAGAGGGCCCCATGCATGCGAATTTGTGAGTAGTTGCATAGGGGGGCGGGCCGTAACCTGTTGCTTTGCCCGGGGGAGGGGGGGCATACTGATGTTGAAACGGGCCCGCATTGACACATACAATAATGAACTTCAACGTCAACATCAATAAGAATATCACAGCAACAAGGACTGTCATAATGATAACAATAACAACCGTATAACTCTCTCTCTCTCTCTCTTTCTCTCCAGAAGTCTTAGAAGACCATTGGGACGTCACAAAAGACTTCGCAACCAGCTTCCTCCATTCCTCCCGCTTCTCAGACGCTCCTAGGCAGTTGCTGAGTGTGAGGTCAGTCCATTCACTGATGTTGTCATCCCTTCTCTTTCTCTGTCTTCCTCTCCTTCTGCCTCCTCGCAATGTTCCTTGTAGAATGGTTTTTGGCAAGTCCTGTAGATCTTGATACATAACCATACCATCTCATTTTCCTTCTTTTCACTGTGAACAACAGGTCTTCCTGGGGTCCAGTGGCTTGCCTTACTCGGGTCTGGACCTCCAAGTTGGTAATGTGGTCTTTGTATATGAGTTGCCAATGATCTTACAGAAGCATCTGATCTCTAATGCCTGAATCCTTCTCTCAAGTTCAGCTGCCAGAGTCCAAGTCTCACAGGCATCGGGCAATAATTATGGCAATGACCAGGGAGCGCATCAGTCTGGTCTTGGAACTGATTGTGATGTTTCTGTCATTCCAGATGGATCTCAGTCTGGCTAGCGCTGCCGTCGTTTGCGCAACCTTATAACTTTCACCTTTCATCTAGGCATTGTCCATCCACTACAGGATGTAGCCCTCCAACCATGACTTCCATTCCTTTCTGTCTGATGTCTCTCTCATCCATGTTGTTCCCCCTCTCTTTTTAATAACATCTTGCCATCTTCTTCCTGGTCGTTCTCGTGTTCTTTTTCCTGTTCGTGGTTGCCATTCAGTGGAGCGTTTTGTCCATCTATTACCATTCATACTTCCCACATGACCGGCCCAATTCCACCTTCGTTGTGGCATGAATTTTACTACATACGTTAGCTTTGTTAACCTTATAACCACAATGGCCAAAATTACAGAGTCAATGGAAATGGATACCAGTCTCAAAACTTTCACTGCAAATTGTTTTATAGACAACACACACTTCCTGCTTCATTACAGTGAAGGTTTTGAATTAACACAGCCTTACCTTTGTCCGCGGTTGTAGTTTTTGTGGTGCTGTCATAATGGTTGCTGATGTTGTTGTTATTGCTGCTGCTGCTGTTTCTCTTGCTGGTGGTAGGCATGCGAGTACTTTGATCTCCTTGGAAAAAGGTGTTGGAATCAGAGGTCTCCGTTTCCGGTTTCAGCGGAGTGCTGGATCTAGCCATCAATATAAACAGAGAGAAAAGCGATATGTTTATCATTTCCTGAGATATCTAAGTAAAATAACCCAACATATCCACACCATCTGTTCATAACTAATTAAAAAACACATACACACATTTACTCTTGCATAGAAAATCTGTGATATAGGAGTTGGCTCGTCACATTTCTTTCGGCTGACCCAATAAATTTCCCGCTCGCCAACGTTCATCTACTCACTCATGAATCAAGCAAGCAAGCAGCCAACCAACCCACCTACCCAACCACCCAACAAACCAACCAACCAACCAACCACCCACTTAACCAACCCACCAACCAAACACCCACCTACCTGACTGACCAACCAACCAACCACCCACCCACCCAACCACCCATTTAACCAACCAACCAAACAGCCACCTATCCACCTACTCGACCAACCAACCTACTAACCCATCCACTCAACCAACCAAACCATCCACTGAACCTACAAGAAAAACTCCCATCAACCAACCAGCCAGCCAACCAACCAACCAACCAACCAACCAACCAACCAACCAACCAACCAACCAACCAACCAACCAACCAACCAACCAACCAGTCACCCCGACCACCAACCTGCAGGAAGACGCCACTGAAACAGTCATGGAAATGCTACCAATGAAGTGTACGTCATGAGAAAAAGACGCAAAAACAACCAATCTTTCTGCGTACTTGTCCCCGTCTTCCTCAGCAACTCCACCCTGGTTGCCTTCAGTGTCAGTAAAATCAATGAACCTTGAACCTTGAACCTAGGCGTTGTCCCTCCACTGCAGGATGTAGCCCTCTGACAATGCCTTCCATTTGCTTCGATCTTGCGCACTCCTTGTCCAGGTCGCACCCTCTGTTCTTGTGATGTCGTCTCTCCATCGTCCTACTGGCCGTCCTCGTGATCTTCTCCCCGTCCTCGGTCTCCACTCTGTGCATCTTTTTGTCCATCTGTTATCTTGTGTCCTGGCTAGGTGTCCTGCCCATCTCCATTTTAATCTGAGAGCCATTTTCACCAAGTCCGTAACATTTGTTTGTTTTCGTATTTCCGTGTGTGGTACTTTGTCTTGTAGCTTTATGTTTAGCATTTTTCTTTCCATTGCTCTTTGGGTGGTTCTTAGTTTCGTGGTGATCTGTCTTGACATGGTCCATGTCTGGCATCCATATGTGATCGTGGGGATTACGCATTGGTTGAACACTTTTCTCTTGAGGGATATTGGTATGTCTTTATTTTGGAAAATTTCTCTGTACCTTCCAAAGCAGCTCCATCCTGCTCTTACTCTTGCACTCACTTCACAGCTTGTTTGATTTTCCATTTGAATTGTTTGGCCAAGGTATTTGTATTGGTTTACTCTTTCAATTACTTTATTTTCCACTTTTATATCTTCATCTGTTTCATAATTTGTCATATATTTCGTTTTGTCTTTGTGTATCTTCAGTCCGATCTTTTTACTGTGTTTGTTTAGTATGTTCAGGTTCTTCTCCATTTGCTTTGTGTCTCCCGTGCACAGCGCCACATCGTCTGCGAACCTAAGGTAAAATCAATGCTTTTTGCTAAATACTGGGTTCTGTCAATGTCTCCTGTGTAGCTCCCCGTGTCACCATATGAAAGAGAACCCGTATCATCTTTCGCTGACAACCTTTTTGTGGTTGACTTAAGTGGTTGTCGGGCTGACGTGATGAGGGTCGTAGGCTGAATGTGAAGACAATATAAAGAAGTCAGGAATTACTGCCCAGCGTCACTCTTGAGATACGGACAGTAACATTGCAAGGACATACGATGCATTAATTTGCGTACTCATCTCTCACTGAACAAGGAACCAACCTCGTGGCGTATTTGCCATATTGTTGTATGACATTTTGTGGATTTTGAGGTTTTGTCATGAACGTGATTCTCTCACTCCTAATTTCATCTTGTATTAATAAAAGTGAAACCATACGACAATTGCAGCGCGCCTTTCGCTACTCCTCCGTTAATGCTGATTCGGTGGCCCTCAGATTTTATACAACGCTTAGTATAGACTGTCGTCGTGTCCCCGGCACAGAAAATAAAAAAATTATTAATAACTCTCAGAATGTTTGTATTCATTTCTAGGTTGCGACACATTGGCGTTCGGTCTATTTTTTCGGCAAATTAATGCAATTGAGATTGGTTCCGGTACCTGTATCACACTCACAAAACAACTTCCGGTTAGGACTGGTTTGAATGATGAGACTGAGTTCTAAGACTATCAACTATGAAACTTTGTGTGGTTCTCAATGTGCCTAGACTAGGAAAAAGAAAGGGTCTGGAATTGGGAGATTGACGCTGCAGGGCCAAAAGTACAGGTTTGTGTTTTCAATATGCCTAGGAAAATATTATGATATTTCTTTTCCATTAACACAAGACGTTATCACTTCCTGCGATGTGCAAACAAACTAACCCGTGCGCAAATCATAGCTATTTGACGGATGCTGGCGGGACGCGCAGGATGTCAATGCGCAAAGGGAGAGCAGTAAAACGTATCTAAAAACAAACAAACAAACATAAAATAAAGCTAAAGGAACAGGCAAAATGAAGCAGGTCCATAATAATCACCCAGAACTGAAACTAATAAATCGATGTATCCCGGGCAGGGCCGGGAACTCAGCTAGTTATGTATAAGTGTCATTCCATTCGGTTAAAAACTTTTCGAGATATGTGTTTGTGACGTCATGTTGCCTTTTGATTTTACACAACTCTTCAAGTCTGAATTTGAGTTTGGGTTTGGGTTTAACGGCGCGACGGCACCTTAACGGCCACTTGGTCCCTCTCACAGTCTTTGAGCTAGCTTTCAGCCCTCAGATGTGTGTAGATAAGATCAGGTGAACGTGAAGTTAAAGATCGAACGGGAAAAAGCTCGCATTAATAATCTAACGGGAAAAGGCTCGTATCAAAAATCTAACGCGAAAAGGCTCATATTAAAAATCTAAAGGGAAAAGGCTCATATAAAAAATCTAACGCGAAAAGGCTCATATTAAAAATCTAACGGGAAAAGGCTCATATCAAAAATCTAACGGGAAAAGGCTCGTATTAAAAATCTAACGGGAAAAGGCTCATATTAAAAATCTAAAGGGAAAAGGCTCATATAAAAAATCTAACGCGAAAAGGCTCATATTAAAAATCTAACGGGAAAAGGCTCATATCAAAAATCTAACGGGAAAAGGCTCATATTAAAAATCTAACTGGAAAACGCCAACTCTTCAAAGTTTTGATCCTCATATTGTCGAAAAGAGAAAACTGCACATACAGCAATATGGAGAAGCCCGGGACAGTTTGTTCAATTATTTCTATAACGGTAGCCGTAAACAATGTACAAAGTTATAATTAAATATTAATGATCTTACTGTACAGGACTGGATGAACCATTAAGCAACGTAAGCACGTGCTTAGGGCATCAAAGGAAGGGAGAGGGGGCCCCACAGACATTTTTTATCGCCGGATGTACCATGGACCAGGTGGTGCAAAACTGCAAATGGTGCAACTGAACCAGGGTGCCCAGAAAAGATGTCCCCAAAATAAATGAAAAAAATTAATGTAATTGCTTGCGTATCAGACTCGCTTTTTTTTTTTTTTGATATTGTATTGATTTATTTTAGTCTATATTTTGAATTACATAATAATATATAGTATATGAGGGCACCAAAATCTTTTAAGTGCTTAGGGTCTATAAAGGTCTTAATCTGCCCCGGGTCTTATATCATGGCAGCAAGGTTTGAATTGCAAACGATCTTTCTGGGTCTATTTTTGTGAATCAAAACTGATCCCATCCAAAGTATTTCAGTACAAACCTACAATGGAAATAAGTTTTTATACTGAAGGATCTTACCATCTCATCCAATATTCTCAACAAACATGCCGGAATTCATTTCAGACACGCACTATTAATAATAGCTTATTACGATTAATACAATCATAATAGACCGTTTTAATGAGCTCTGAAGAGGAGAATTCATCTTATAAAGGAAGTAAGGCTTAAAATGTAATCATGAAAGGCTTTTAACCGCTAAGCCTTAAATTCTACAAAATATCATAATTATTCCGCATAGAAAGAGGTGGAGGTGTACGTGGGCATATTTTAAAAGGCCTGGAAGTTCTCTATATTTTTAAATACTTTCCTTAATTTTGAGCCACAAGTGAGTTGAATAGAACAAAATGTTTTGACCTTTTGAGCCGGAAAAAAAAAAGATGCATTTTCTTCGAGCAGAATTAAAAAGTATGACAGGAAATTTCGTTCTGCGTCTCAATGTATACACCGGTGATGGAAACTCATCTCTAAAATTCACATCTGTGTATTTCCTCGAGGCAGCGGATCAACTAGTAACTTCATTCTTCTCACTTCCTGTTCACATCATTCTGTATGACTCAGTTTCTCAATTCCCAAGGGCTAAACCCAAAAGCTGCAGTATCTTTAGGGGCCAATAGTGATTTCAGTTAAAACTGAGGTTCTGGTTGAATACGTCTCTTCAATATCTCGAAGTCTGAAAACTGAATTCTTCTTTGTGTGAAAAAATAAATCATAATGATATCTTCAATTATAGTAAATTCACAACAGATAAAGGTGAGGAAAGATCGGTTGTGTGTGTGTAATAGGGGGGGGGGTGTTTAAAAAATGATGACTGATGCTGGCAATTTACAAGTTGTATTTTATGGTATACTGTTGTAAGTAAGTGTATAAATTGGAGCAGGCAACAGGGAGCGGAGAGAGTGAATGACCGTGCGTTTTGTCTGTTTGTTTGTTTGTTTTTAATGTTTTCAAAGATTGTTTACCTGATTCTTCTGTGTATTTTGAAATTGCCGTCAGGTCTACAATAAACTAAACTTGAACTTGAACTCTCTTCTACGTGTGTACATAATGTTTGTCTTAAAATAAAACGCTTACACAAGTTAAAGGCAAAATGTGGCAAAAAGAGATAGTTTATTGTAGCAGTAAAACGCAAAGAAAATAGTTTCAGTAACATTTCATACGAAAGGCTTTGCCACCTACAACTTTTTCTTTTTGCCACATTTTGACTTTGCTTCAAGCCCTTGCTGCCACACACCCCATCCCCAGATTTTCTGTACTTTTTTTTTCATAATATTACATAAGTTAATGACCTCATATGGCCAAATTGGACTTAATTACTGATTTGACTACATGGGTCTCACAATGTCGGCGAATGAACCAGAAGTTTCTAGAACTTACTGGAAGGGATGTTGTCGTGGCCAGCCTTTCCACCGTTACTGCCTTGGCTGTGGTCTGGGGCGGCTGGACAGGACGATTGAATAAATTGCCCAGAAAGGAATCCAGCAAAGACCCCCTGTCCCTCTTCGACACCTGGTGTTCTAAAGGAGTGTGAGAAGGTCTGGGCAAATGGCGATAGTTGATATACTGCTCCATGTTAGTTGCCCTTCTGCGGCGAAAGAGCCTCTCCGGCTTTGTTGACGCATCCAGCAATTTTGGTCTCATGATTCCTCGTTTACTGGATTTGGCTTTCCTACTCTTCCTTAGCGAAAACTTTGTGTTTCTGAGATTTTCTGGGCTGTATCTGTGGATTTCCAGAGAACCAGATCCACGTCTCTTGTCAGGATGGAGAACAGTTATCCCGAGCTCTTTGATTCGTCCAGAGCCAGGAAAGATGGCCGCTCTTTTCCTCAAACCTTGACACCAAAAAAAAAAAAAAGAAGTCAAACATGGCTAAATATCACAGATATACACTGATTCCAAAGTTTTCTTTCATCGCCGGCTTCTCTCCCCCCCCCCCCCACCCCTCCATCTACTCAAACCCAAATAATTCCCGAGTAGACAGTATACACACAACTTAAGCTGTTCAGTTTTCCAAAGCCTTACTGATGACAATAGGCATTTTTACGATTCATCATAAAACAGAAAGCACTTTTTTTTTTTATCACTGAAGGAAATAGGCGGTTTCTGTTCATTAAACCCGCCCACGCGTGCGGGTGAACGAGTCTGTGACTGCCCCCTGTATTTGCCCCCATTGCCCCCAAATCGTCCTACATTCATATCCCCCCTCTCCCCCCCCCCGCCCCCCACACACATACCCCTAGTCGCCCTTCTGCGTTTTTGCCCGCCTGGATATCAAAATTGACTCTACCCCTCACCCCCCCCCCCTCCTCAACCCACCCGAGGGGTGACATATCCCACGTTGATAACCACATGATTAGAAGTCTCAGTGATGGATAACCTTTTCATGTTTATAACCCTGGGTATGGTATGTTCATGCGTCAAGATCAACAGGACTTTGCCAAAACCATTCTACAAGGAACAATGCGAGGTGGCAGAAGGAGAGGAGGACAGAGAAAGAGAAGGGATGACAACATCAGTGAAAGGACTGGCGCGGCCTCACACTCAGCAACTGCCTAAGAGCGTCTGAGAACTGGGAGGAATGGAGGAAGCTGGTTGCGAAGTCTTTTGTGACCTCTTAACTTGCTTCTAAGACTCTGGGATGGAGAGGGAGGGAGCGAAAGAGAGAGCGAGAGACAAACAGAGAAAGAGTGAGAGAGAGGACAGACAGAGACAGAAAGAAAGAAAGAGAGAGAAGATAGACAGACAGACAGAGAGAGACAGTCAGAGAGACGGAGAGAGAAAGAGAGAGAAAGGACAGACAGACAGACAGACAGAGAGAGAGAGAGACAGAGACAGAGAAGCCTGGGTTTGTATCTAGGATACCCCAATAGAAAAAAACAAAGAAAGGAAGCGTTGCTGTACGAACGGGAGTAAAGCCGTACAAAGCAAAATGGTGAGTTGTGTTCATCGGCTGCCGTAACCGTAGCCACTGCCTTGTATCTACGTCAGCTGGTATGTTATTGACAGGGCTGTAGTTAGGATAGCGTAGTCTTATGACAAAGCCGTGGTGAGGAAATACTGATCCGTGTTCACTGTTCCCCTACAGCTTACTTTGTAACATACCATTCTCCCCTCACACCAGCCCCATAAGACAACACCATTGATAAATAGCTCGGCGACGAGCTCTCGGAACATGAAGTAGAAGTCCGACTGAAGCCGTATAGCAAATTTAGTAGCCCTTCCACTGTATGGAATGACTTGTAGCAGTTACTACGACATATAAAAATGGAAGAATGAACTTAGCCAAACATAAGTGTGGTCCTCCTAAGAGAGGGCTTCCCCCCCCCCCCCCCCGTATATCATTATACTAAACCCAGTCAGATGCAGTCCGATGCTGCCAGCAAAATGTACATTAAAGAAATAATGGCAGAACCTGACTGAGTCTGACCGGGCTTAGTATGACAGGGTTTTCCGGGATTTACTAAGAAAACAATAGGAAATTATGGTGTGCACTTCTTGCCTGCCAGCAGCTGACCGTACCGTTCCAGGCTTAGTATGATAACCCCCCTAAAGCCATACAGCCAAACATGGTACAGTAGTCCTTCCACTGAACGGAATGACATAACAATTATGACGATGACATACAAAACTGGACCATGAAATAAGTGAAGCATGGCAAGGGCGTAACCCTCATAAAACAAAGATTTCAGACCTGTCAAACTGGCAAAATGACATCTTGCTGCATTGTCAATTATTTTAAATGTTAGCGAACTTCAATAACCCCACCTTGTTTAAAATACCACCGAAATCTGATATGGAATAGTCAAATGAGATGAGGTCAATTATAAAAAAAATGTTTAATTAGTATGTCACGTGTTAGTCACTGCTTCAAGAAAACCATTGATGAACTTCAGAAATGAAATCTGATCTTCACGAACTATTTCAAGATTATTTCCACAGTCAAACAGGGACAATTTGCATCACAAAATGCCGAATCCCTTAGGCAAACACGGTATATCACATCTATTCTAAGCTATCTTCATTCCTCATTGTCCTTGCTTCACCTTCAACAATTTCAACTGTCTCTCTCTCTCTCTCTCCTTCTCTCTTTTCTCTCTGTCTTTCTTTCGTCCTCTCTGTCTTCTGTCTGCCTCTCTGTCTGTCTGTCTGTCTGTCTGTCTGCCTCTTTCTTTCTTTTTTACTCTGCCTCTTTCTTTGTCTCTCTCTCTCTCCTGCTGGTTTGTCTGCCTGTCTGTCTGTCTGTCTGTCTGTCTGTCTGTCTCTTTCTTTCTTCTTTTACTCTGCCTTTCTTTCTTTCTCTCTCTCCTCTGTCTGTTTGCCTGTTTGTCTGTCTGTCTGTCTCTTTCTCTCTCTTTTTTACCCTGTCTGTCGTTCTTTCTCTCTCTCTTCTGTCTGTTTGTCTGTCTTTCTGTATCTCTCTCCCTTTCCACGTCGTTTTCAGCTCAGTGAAACACAAAGACAAGACACGGGTCCCGGCGAGACACGTCAGCTTCTGAATGCTTTAAAAATACTGTGAAAAATTAGTGAACCTGGACACCGCCCCGAGCGGGATTTGAACTGAAACCTGTCGCTTCAATGGCATGAGGCTGGTGCCGATACAGACCGCTCCACAAAGCCTTCTTAACCAACCCAAACATTCAGACAGACAAACTGCCTGAATCTATCTCATCTTCCTCATACATAGAAAGTAAAGCAATAGTCAATTAGAATGCAAATAATAAGAAAAAGAAGGAGAGAAAGAAGGAGAAACAGAGAGAGAGAGAGAGAGAGAGAGAGAGAGAGAGAGAGAGAGAGAGAGAGAGAGAGAGAGAGAGAGAGAGAGAGAGAGAGAGAGAGAACGAACGAAAGAAAGAAAGAAAGAAAAAAAAGTCAATTTGGACCACCATACATTCCTCATCGTTACTTTGTGTTGGTTAAATAACAGTTCCAAATAGCCTCAATTCGGCGTTGCAATTAGTCTACCATCCCCTCACAACTACCACTTTCATATAGCACAAAGGATAGAACAAAACGGCCAGCCATAGTTCTCTTACCTTCATCCTGGGTTGGTGAAGTCACACTGAGGCAGAAGCAAGTGCCAGTCAGTGTGTACACAACAGATGGGCGTGGCTCCGGGATTTCAAATATCGTTCGACCAATGGATGACCTGGCTTTGAAGTCTGACCTCTTTCGTCGAGGGAATCGGTTTGATGTATCGTTGAAAGACATCAGCTCCTCCTCTTATATACTGGCATCTGGCTCAATTTCGGCAATATTGTATCTTTGTGAGAATTCTCTAATAGCTCTAGAAGGTTTGGTGTATTTTTGTAGATCTCCAAAAGGTTTCACGTATTTTCTTAGGTGTCCAACAGATTTGACGTATTCTCTCGGGCGTCCAAAAGGTTTGGCGTGTTTTCTTAGATATCCAAAACGTTTGGTGTGTTTTTTGAGATGTCCAGATGGTTTGGTGTATTTTCTTGGACGTCCAAAAGGTTTGGCGTATTTTCTTAGATGTCCAAAAGGTTTGGCATATTTTCTGAGATGTCTAAAAGATTTGGCTGTAGGAAAGCTCCGTTTTCTTCTAGTACCATTTGTTCTGTCGCCATTTTCTCTGACGTCACTATCATTCCCACTACACACGGCGAATGACACAGATGTCCCTGGTAGTCCGCCAACATACATCACACGGTAGAAAGCCGGAAACTGGGATGGACAGACTCGCTGTTCACAGTTAAGTCCTTTCCTCAGCTCCTCGTGGCTCACGTTCAAAATCTCATAGACTGATCGCTGGTTGTAGTGAACGCGCACATTCTCGCAGCAGCTATCTGTGGAGGAACACGTAATATGAATTAGTGTAAAGTGAAAATGTGCTGTATGTTGAGAAGCGTCGCCATTAGAAACAAACAACAATCTACACAATACATTCCATACAACATACAATACAACTCCACAGACTGTTTGTATTTTTGTAACGATATTCTGTCAAAGTGAACTGGTTATATTTCATTTAAATAATCCAAATTGACATGCAAACCACAAGGCAGTGCTCTCATCTCCATTTCCAGTAAACATAATTTAAAAAACTCGGTGAAGACCAAATTCTGTGAGGGTCAAGCAAAACGCATCAAGTATCTGAGCTTAAGACCGCGATTAAACAAAATACACAACACACACACACACACACACAAATAGAGTAAGAGGGACGACAATTGAGGAGTTGAAGAGGGTTTGGGATTTGTGGCAATCGGTGACAATTAACTAAAAGGTGGAAATTTGTTTTAATTTATATGTGCAGCCCTCCAACAAAATGAGGCACTCCGTGGATTTTGGTTGTAGGGAGAGATTGGTATCACCAAACAGGTTATTCAAAGTCCTTTCATTTGGTAAAAATAAAAAAATGCCGTAATTTAATTAGCAGAACTGATATGGCCTCTCAAAGGCAAGAAGTGACACAACCACAGTTTTGAGAAAAGCACTTTTAAAGTTTCAGCTTTTAGTCAAAATGAATGATGATTCAAAGTCACTTTTAAGGCATTTACCCATCTCAAACAGGATTATCATTTGGAAAAAGAATAGTAAGGAGATTAAAATTTTCAAAAATACTGAAAACGCAAATTCGATCACATTGACCCTGTGATGCCTTTTAACGATTTCTCGAATCAAGTGTGCCTCATTTTGCCGGGCGGCTACAGATATTACACACCCTTCAATCTCCCACTTTTCCCACAAAGGTACGGCTCCAAATGCACCAAGTTCAAATGTTCAGTCTCTCTGATACTCATAATTATCTTCCCGTCCACTCTACGGATGGTTAGTAGTAGGTGCAGCTGGTAGCTGCTGGTCGAGTCTCCCGCTGTCCCATCACCCGGTTACATTCCATCTATCGTCTTGCTACTTGCTAGTTCACAACGTGACCGTTACCTCGTAGACGTGCTTGCTCTAAACTCGAACTCAAACTCACACCCAATTCACTCTCATTTCCATCCACAGGTCGATTTTGTGTTAGCCAAGATTTGTCTTATTCCCGTACAGATTCGACTGGAACTTGTTCACACCTACAGACTGTCATGTCAGACTTTACAACTGAGAGACAAACACAACAAGACAACGCCCCATTAGGATGTTGCTAAGGGACCGTGTAATCTCACTACAAAGCCGAAGAGAGAAAATACTGAACTGTGTTCACTGTTCAGCCAAAGCTAGTAATGTAAAAGACCACGGTCCCCCAACGACATCTCCTGTCATTACTACTGACATCGGCATCATCGGCGTCACTGACGTCAACAACGACAACAACACCCACGGTAGAGGCTGAAACAAAAAGACCAAACTGCAAGACAACATCATAATGACTTCTTACAATTATTGATAAGTTTCACTGACGTCAACAGCCAATTGGGTCATTGGCTGCCATGCAATGCTCAGACCAATGTTGTAGGTACCAGCAGTTTAAAAATAAAAAAAATCCGGAGGTGTAAATTCTGTGATGTCAATCAACAACACGGAAGTAAACACCTGAGTGTTTACCTTGCCACCTCTCTGTCCGGATAGTGGATTGTCCGAATTCATACTTTTAGCAACAACAACATCAACAACGTCAACAGCAACAACGACAACAACAACAACGACGCACGGCGACGTAACTTCTGTTTGTTCGTTCTCCGAAAGAAAAACCGAAGATCTTTTAGAATGTAGAAAAGGTATAAGAAATGCACACTTTGACACTTGTTTAAAATGCGTTGTGGCACTTATCAAGCTGTTTCACAGTTCCGATTTATTCTAACTCCTTATCATAATGACTAAAGCTGCAAACGTTCAATGTCGAATTTCTCAGTTGTGCAAAAATTGGAGTTGGAACAAACAAGAATTAAGGTCTCGCCATCGCTGTCCGAAAGTGGATTAACCGAATTCCCATTTTCAGCAACAACAATAACATTTACAGCAACCACAAAATCAACTACTACTACAACAACAACAAAGAAACCAAGGCTTCAGTGTCACCGTTAAGTCCTGCCTGACATAGGACAGGACGATACCAGTTACACAACCCCAGTCAACGTACTCGACAAGGCTCGGGTCAGAGACAGCCGACGTCATTCATGTCAAAGGACCACGTTATGATTTCCTTATTAGAATTAGAATCAATATTATTACGCTTTCGTTTTGAGAGTAAATGACATCTAACTACTGTTGACATAATTTTACGTCTTGTCAAAATATGTTTACGTTTTGGTAACTCTTTCGGGAAGTCTAGTCGTCACTTGAGTGAATTTAAAATCTGCTGTTTTCAAGCGGTGGACAGTAATTAATTTGTTGTTGGTGCTTTGTTTTACTTCCAAAGTTTCAAAATTATACAACAGTAAATAAAGCAACAATGTACAGTAGTTCTGAACTCAGATGTGGGTAAACAGACAGACAGACAGACGGACAGGTGGGCAGGCGGGCAGGGGAGGGGAGCGGATGGACAGAAGGACGGGAAGACAGGCAGACGGACATGCAGACAGGCAGGAAGACAGACATACAGACGGACAGACGGACGGCAGGCGAGCGGAGGGGGCGTGCTGGCGAAGGGGTGACAGTCGAGTCAGACAGATAGATAGATAGACAGACAGACAGATAGACAGACAGATAGACAGACAGACAGATAGACAGACAGACAGACAGACAGACAGATAGACAGACAGACAGACAGACAGACAGACGGACAGACACATAGACAGACAGACAGTCAGACAGACAGACAGACAGATACATATTTCAAGAACTTTATTGACTATATGATTTTTACATGCAATGAATACATCCATTTACATAATCACATATTCAACCATCTTCAGCTGTACAACACACCAATATATTCCGTACAATAGACATTACATTTTGTACGTTATTTCAATCAGATTAAATTATACCTTCTTTTCCATACTCTTTGCGAACCTATAATTGCGCTAATGCTGATAAACTTGCACATGCTAGTTGACTGCCTATTGCTGAAACCTAGCATTTTTAACCCTGATGCGGCTTTGTTATGAACAGTCCCCAATGCTCCCACGATAATAACAATGATTCTACAGTGATAGCCCTTGTCATTCATATTATTATGCAGTGATAGATATTTCAAAAACTTTTCATGAAAACATAAATCGATGAATTTGTCAAATGGAACAGCAATTTCTACAATAAAAGCATCTTTGTTCTTTTCATCTAATATGAGTATGTCAGGCTTGTTGGGGATGTTTTCGTCCACCTGAACACATTTGTTGGTTGTCACTACACAAATATCACATACATACATACATACATACATACATACATACATACATACATACATACATAATAATAATAGTTCGTCCATCAGGTATGATGATGACCTTAACAACATCAGAGGAATAAAGAACAGAAATTGTTGAGAATTTCAACACATGGACAATAAAGAGAAGTAAAGGACACAGAGGACAGAATGGAAAGACTGTTCTTTCATGACTTATGGCTTCTCATGTGACTGATAAGTCCTATTTTTGCCCTGCAGACCCTTCCGCATAAATGACAAGAGTGCTCCGTTGGTTCAGTACCACTGGGCCTTTTCTTGCGCCGTTCTCTTTTTTTGATAGCCTGCTGGACTCTGTCAGCTTCCCATGCTTTGCTGCCTCTGGTAAGGGCCGCCCTCCAATTTGCACGACCAAGCGAGAGCTTTTCCCACTCACTCACATCAATGGCAAAGGCCTTCAGTGATTGCTTGAGAGTGTCTTTGTAACGTCTTTTTGGGGCCCCAACATTCCTCGTTCCATTGGAGAGCTCAGAGAAGAAGATTTGCTTAGGGAGTCTGGAGTCGGGCATTCTGACAACATGTCCTGCCCAACGTAGCTGAATTTTTTTCAGGTGGCAGAAGATGCTCAATTCCTTGGCACGATTGAGGACCTCAGTGTCTGGAATTTTATCCTGCCATTTGATCCTTAGAATCTTTCTAAGGCAGGCCAGATGAAAGTGATTTAGCTTTCTGGCATGCGATTGGTACACTGTCCAGGTTTCAGCCCCATAGAGTAGGGTGGGAAGGACCACAGCATTGTACACTTTCAGCTTAGTGTCTGTGCGAATGCCGGCAACATCCCACACTCTCTTTCGAAGCCTGCCAAATGCAGAGCTGGCTTTGCTGATTCTTGAGAGAATTTCAGTATCAACACGAGCCGCGGAAGACAGTGTACTGCCAAGATAGGTGAAGTTCTCCGACACCTTCAGAAGAGAAAACATACATACATACATACATACATACGTACATAGCTAGATAGCTTGATAGATAAATAGACAGACAGACAGACAGATAGATAGATAGATAGATAGATAGATAGATAGATAGATAGATAGATAGATAGACAGATAGATAGATAGATAGATAGATAGATAGATAGATAGATAGATAGATAGATAGATAGATAGATAGATAGATAGATAGATAGATAGATAGTTAGATAGATAGATAGATAGGTAGATAGATAGATAGATAGATAGATAGATAGATAGATAGATAGATAGATAGATAGATAGATAGATAGATAGATAGATAGATAGATAGATAGATAGATAGATAGACAGAAACTGCCCCTGAACTGCAATAAACAAACTAAGTATTCCAAAAGACCTTGAAACGCTTACAAAGATCGATATCACTGTATGCCTATTGATCTGGCCAGTTCCACTAGATACGAGAGACAAAAATACCAAGCATTTGTCCCCTACAATAGAAATCCGCCTTACAAAATAATATACCGGTCACTTCTCAAGTAAATCATTGGACAGAGAGAGAAAACGAGACTACAGACAAGGGCGTAACGTCATGCCATTTCTGGCTTAGGCTAAGCTTAAAATATCCCCGCGTTGTCTTTTAAGTTCTGTTTACCATTCAGATACAGGGCAGATAGTCTGGTCTTGCTTGGAGTAGGGGGTTTTCATTTCAGGGCTTTGTGGGGAGCGGGGGCAATTCATTTCGGGCTGGGGGAGACTGGGGGGGGGGGGGGTTCTAATGAAATAATAATAATAATAACGATGCTAATCTCTCAATCTCTCTCCTTCTCTCTTTCCTCTCTCTCCCTTTCTTTCTTCCTTTCTCTCTCTCTCTATCCGCCTCTCTCTGTCATTCTCTCTCTCTATTGTCTTAGGTGGTTGGCCATCGTCGAGCAAAACTCGTCTGAGATCCGGCGGTATCAAATGCATATTGTCCGTGTCTGGCCTTTCTTATAGACCTGGATTTAATGATTCCAAAGTCATTCAGGCTGGCTGTTGTTTATTTCAGTCATTCAATCTGCAAGCAGCTCGACTTTCATGCCGTCAACAAAACTTATCAGGTAAATCGAGACCTCAGTGTTATAGGACGATTTTCTGCAAAACTGGAGATCTTTTAGTATGTAGAAGGGATACATAACAAACGCACACTTTGACACTTGTTTAAAATGCGTTGAGGCACTTATCAAGCTGTTTCGCAGTTCCCATTTATTCTAACTTTTCTTATCATAAAAATAGCCATAATACAAAAGCCGCAAAAGTTTCCTGTTGAATTTCTAAGTTGTGCAGAAAGTGGAGCTGGAACAAATAAGAACGAAAACCGCCAAATTGCAACGTAAGTTAACATTATGTTCTAGAAAACAGACAAAGCAACACTTTTTAGATCGTTCATTCACTCCTTCTGTCAAATTCTTTAAATAGAATGTTCCAGAAACCAAAAAGCTTGCTAGGTTTAATTGTTGTTTTTTTTTGGTCTATATAGATTTCAGTTCATTATCATAACACACACTCGGCAATGACACTTTTCTTTCTTTCTTTTTTGTAGTCTCATCAAACTTTTGCCCATGTGTTCAGTTTCAGTCAAACGGTCCGTAGATTCGAGAGCGGCCAGCAAAGAGTTCCACTGGAGATAACTCATCTTTGACTAATGCTTATTCACAAAACAAGAGTTGTCTCCCTTGATTAGTGCGTTCCCAATAACGGTTTGAAATTGATGTATTAAGTAGTTTATAATATGAATAGAGAACACGTGATTTCGCAGGCCAAAGACAAACATTTCCTACTCACCGCGAAATCTCTCACTAAGTCCTTTTTAGGCTGATGAAAGCCGTTTACTAAACTAGAATATCCGTGATAGGCATTGTTTCTCTTGCAAACCGTACCTCTCCAGCCCGTCTATCAGCTCAGACAGATCTCTTGAAAGAGTGAAAATTACCTCATGTCATCTGCACGTGTGTATATTTTTGTAATGCTCTTCCAGTGCAGATTTCCGGCCAGATGTCAGTTAATTAAAAAGTTAGCACATAGTAGCTAAACAAAACAAAACAAAACTAGGATGTTTCATTAATTCATTTGCTAAGGAAAGCCGAATATTCGGCTCGAGTGGACACCGATTTTCCAACACTCACATCTAAGCCAACTTCTAGAAATACGGAATCTCATCCTGGTTCTGTGATTTTCCTTTACTTTAATGTCTAATGTATTAGGTCTTGTTTTTATACTGAGTGAAAGAAAAAAACATCTTCGAACTACGTCTAAATTTCAACTGGACAGTGTTGAGAGTTCATGTGCACACCTACAAAAGTTAACGTAGAGAATGAGTTAAATTATAAACAAAGGAACCAAAGCCCATGCTGGAGATTTGAGAACCAGTCTAACTGTGAGTAGACACTTTAGTTCTTGAACCGGGATGTATTCACCTGTTTACATGAAAACAACAACAACAAACAAACAAACAAACAAAAAGAGGGCAATGGAATGTCCGTCCTGGCAGCCTGATTTTTTTCTGTACGAGCTGCAGCAAATTCAGGAGCCTGGCAGCACACACATCCCCAAACACAGGTCATCGGCTAAGGGATTTCTCGTCCTATCGAACACTGCCATGGGTGCTGATATCTCTGGACTGTGCCTGATATGTCTCTGAATGTCACCGAAAATCCCTGGGATGTGTCGGAGCTGTCCTGTGTTTAACTGGGGGTGTGTTGCTGCCCCGCTCCTGAATTTGCTAAAGCTCGTACGGAAAAAAATCACATGGCCTGGCATTGCTTCAGGGTATCACGAGGGTGTTTTTGGAGAATTGAAAATTTTCCCTATTGTTTACTAAACAAATCAAAATAAAATCTGATACACACATTTTGTAAGCCGTTGTAGACTGCACTGCGTTGAATATTATCCACTTTCTACAAAATATTTCAGCACGTCCTGTATCTTTGGATGCAGTTGGACACTGTCGCATAACTTTGTTGGTTTTGAAAGGCGACATACAGGACTTTTAGCACTTTATTGTTCAATTTTATTTATTCATTTATTATTGATTTAGTTTGTATGAGCTCGCTCTCTCCCTCTCTCTATCTCTTTCCCTACTCTCCATCTCTCCCTCTCTCTCTCCCTCTCTATTCTCTCTGTCTCCTTCTCTTTCTCCCCTCCCCCCCCCCCCCCCCGCCTCCCGGCTTTCATTTTTCTCTTGTAATTATCTCACTTTTATGTTATCATCTGGTTTCTTTAGCGACTGACTATCATAAATAATATTCCGCTGTGTTGCATTTCCCGAAAATTGTGCCGGACCGCAAAACGTATATTTGTGAATCAGTCTCCACGTTACATACGTGCAGCTTGAAATTTATTATTTTTAAGTCATTCGAGAGCGGTATACTAAATTATTTCATAAGGAAGTGTACATCCGCAGAACATGTTCTATGGATATGGACAGTGCATATCCGTACAACATGTTTACAAAAAAGCGTGACTGGTGAAGGTTTGCTGAATTTGAAACAAAACTTGGTATGGTGTTCACAAATTTAAAGTGACAACACATGGAATAATCAGATGGACCTGGTGGCGTGAGGGTCTAGTCAGTTTGTATCAATGGGCGGTAGTCAGATTGACTAATCAGGCGAAAAGGGGTTGGGGTAGACAGTGGTGATCGACATACACTCAAGCGCAGATCACGCAATCTCCGAGCAGAAGTCGGATTATTTTGCTACTAAGCCGATTCATATTTTTAAAAACTATGCAAATTAACAAGGTCAGTAATATAGTATTCCGGTGTGTGTTCTACGTCATCGAATTGTGTGCATTGTACGAATATGCACTGTCCATATCCGTACAGCATGTTGTACGGATATGAGCTTCCATTTCATAATGAGCCTCGATTATCCGGTTTGCTACGTAGGGCTGTGAGAGCTAAGGACACTCCACCCCCTACCCTCACTCCCATACCACTTTCTAAACCTCCTGAGGGGAACTCGATAAGGTCTACCCTCAGTTCCCCTCCACTTTCGCTCGGAGAGGATGTAAAACTTTAAACATGGTAATCAGATTGATAAAACAGGGCGTAGAGTAAATAGAAGAGCGGGTGAAACATGGATAGCCAGTTACAGTTTCGTCGGGTGTTCTAAGTGCTTGGCGACTAAGCGATTCTGCTTGATGCTGTCTATAAGTGTGCACTGAATAGTGGATACACTGATGGGATTATAGTATAAAGTGCACTTTTTCTGCAAGATCTATCTATCTATCTATCTATCTATCTATCTATCTATCTATCTATCTATCTATCTATCTATCTATCTATCTATCTATCTATCTATCTATCTATCTATCTATCTATCTATCTATCTATCTATCTATCTGTCTGTCTGTCTGTCTGTCTGTCTGTCTATCTATCTACCTGTCTGTCTATCTATCTATCTATCTATCTATCTATCTATCTATCTATCTATCTATCTATCTATCTATCTATCTATCTATCTATCTATCTATCTATCTATCTATCCATCTGCCTATTTATCTGTCTATTT
>OZ007571.1:67477941-67545441 GCA_963931925.1 Onchidella celtica
TTTATGAACAAGCATAACCGTTTGTCTTATCGTCCAGGTGGACCTCAGAATGGTATAGAACTAACCCGTCCAACTGCTACGTGATCATTAACGTGGCAGATTATCAGATCATAAACCAAAATAATTATGTAATTCCAGTGTTAAATGAAGCTTTTTCACTTTGTTGTTTGTTTGTCTTTGATGGAGACACTGGGGATCATGAATCGTAACTTTTTCTCTCATTCTCTCTCTTTCATACTCACACAGGCACAAACACACACACACACACACACACACATACATACCTATACAGACATAGGCAGGGAGAGAGAGAAACACACACGAAGAAACAGAAAGAAAAAAAAAGGGGCAGGGGGATAGGGGTTTCGTGTGTTTTTCCTTCGTTTGTCCTAGGTTTGCCCTCCCCTCCCCACCTCCTCCCGTCACAGATTCTTTGGCGATCATCTCTTGGTTGAAAATCCCCGCAGTATTGAAAAAAAAAAAAATCCCCAGAGAGTTCCAAGGACTGTAACTCTAGCTGAGCCTTTGAAACACTAAAGTAATCTTTTGGTTATTTCCCCTTGAACACCGCCCAGCCCGGTATTTTTGAACACAGTTGACAACTACCAAGATTTTTTGGCAGTTCTTACTGTATGCAAAACTATCCGAAATAAGCTAACTTTACACCTATGGAAGTCCACAGTTTGCTGCAACGAGACAAGGGGAATTGATTTGAGCCATTTAAACGATATTAAAACACTATCATCGCCTTTTACTCTTATAATAATGACAATATTAATTAATAAAGTTGATTTATATACACACATCGCGCTTTTCCCTGACGGTTCAAGGCTCTTTACATGGACAAACACAAAACTGAATCGTCCTGTTACTCTTCCTTCAACTACAACTTTGCTTTTTTTCAAAAACATTATCTCCAATGTCATAAAGCTGTGGAGTACACGACTTAATCTATATAATAAAGCTACAACAAAACCCCTAATCGTCCTATGGACTCGGAAACTACACAACGCACCGACCTGAAAGTTGGCACAAAAATTTATGGGATAGCGACCATTGTTCCTATCGCCATACACAAACAAAACCGTTTGTTATTTCTGAGTTAATCGGTAAATGCGGTTATAATTAAAGACGAAATTCACGAGAGCGTTTGATCCGAAATTTACGATCAATAAGATATTGATGTATGTTTCTAATAATAGCCCACTTCCGCCTACACATGACGTTATCACTTCCTGCGATGTGTTCACTAACAAACAAACTAACCCGTGCGCAAATCATTGCCATTTGACGGATGCTGACGGGATGCGCAGGATGTCAACGCGCAAAGGGAGAGCAGTAAAACGTATCTAAAAACAAACAAACAAACAAAAATAAAAATAAAGCTAAAGGAACGGGCAAAATGAAGCAGGTCCATAATAATCACCCAGAACTGAAACTAATAAATCGATTTATTCCGGGCTGGGCCGGGCAAGTCAGCTAGTGTTAACAGAAAATGAGAGATTGATTTGCAGGTATTTATTTTTTTCACCAGCTGGATCTAAATGTTCTTGACCAAATATTTTTAAAAATCTGTGCGGGTTTAAACAGGACAAGGAACAACGTTAAAGTGTGGCAAAAAAACCGGCAAAAAAAACCGAACTCGCGTTAGAAACAAATATGCAACAATTAAGAAAACAACTAGAATCAATTCATGGAAAATTAAAAATGAAATAAATAACCCAGCCAGCACGCCCACGTCGATCCGACTTAGATTGTGTAGGATTTTGGTAGGGTTGGTAAGCTTATCATAGGTGGGGGTTCCCTACATTAAATTGACGTCGGCGTGACGTCATAACCAGCGGAACTACATAGGAACGATGTCATTCCTATGAGCAAATTTGACGCCAGTCCTACACATCGGATTTCCCTAGGGATGCTGACTGGGAAGTGGCTAGCTTTTGGATCTAAAGTTCTACTCTGAGTTAAACTAGTTAAAGGGAGGAATGGGTCAAAATATTGAACACTGGGACTGGACAGTCAAAATCGGATTTACAATTTCAATTCTTAATTTCCCCGATAACTAATGGACAGACTGCCCTGCCCTCAGATTTTGCACTTGTGTCATTCAATGTATGTTGTCTCCCCCCCTCTCTTTCTCTCCTCCTTTCTGTATCTCTCACTTTCTCTTTCTCTTCCCCCCTCCCCCCTCTCTCTCTATCTCCCTCAAATACAGTCTCCCGTGCCCTTTGGTGTGCTACCCACTTTGTTCATGTTGGCGCACACACACGCACACTCAGACAATCTCAGACACTCAGACCGACAGATAAAAGGACAGACAGACAGACAGACGGAAAGACAGACAGATATTTAGACAGACAGAAAGACAGACAGAACAACAGAAAGATAGACAAACAGACAGACAAACAGACGGATGGATGGATGGATGGATAGATAGATAGATAGATAGATAGATAGATAGATAGATAGATAGATAGATAGATAGATAGATAGATAGATAGACAAATAGATAGATAGATAACCAATGGCCAGTTTGGGTTATATGTGATGTTGTTGTTGTTTTTTCAGCCGGAGCAATCAGAAAACCTTCAGGGCCTGTTTACAATTTCAGGTCTTAATTTCTCATTAAAATGGACAGGTATAACAAATGCTGACGGTTTGCCTAGGGCATTAGCGGGCGAGAGAAATGAAGTAAGATTTAGTATCTAAGAGCAAACAAACAAACAAAAGAATAAGGAAATGAGCCTAAAAGAACGGACAGAGTACAAAGCAAATCTACCATAATCACCCAGAACTGAAAACTTAAAAAACAGTTTATCCCAGGCAAAGCTGGGATCTCAGCTAAACTGTAAGTATAATGGAAAAGCGGCTATTAACATTACAGCACAGCCAGGTAAGTGACCCGTCAGCAGTAGAGGAACCGTGGGGGGGGGGGGATGTGGGGGTCGGAGCTTTATGTAGGGCATTAGTAACTGCTGACAGTAATCCAGCCCCCGGGACACTGCAGAGCACTTGTTCAGTAAACAGTGTAATTAATTATTTGTCTGACTTATTTCCAGCAACAGCGTTGTATTTTAAGCACTGTCTCATTTGCTGTGTATTTTGGCTGTCCCTAAAAGCGCAATTAATTTAGCATTAAATGCTTCGTAAATTTTGTTGACATTTAAGAAAGTATCATAATAAGTCCGGTCAGACACAGCCAGATGCTGCCAGCAAAATGTACAGCAAAGAAATAACGGCAGAAGCTGACTGTGTCTGACCAGGCTTAGTATTATAGGGTCTTCTCGGATTTTCTAAGAAAATATAGGAAATTATGATGTGCACTTCTTGTCTGCCAGCTTCTGACTGCCTCTGACCGGGCTTAGTATGATATCTCCCTTATACAACAAATAATCTTAGAAACCCTTAAGCTGTGTTTCCATGTCTACGGGAAAGGGAAACGGCAAACAGAAACGTCAAAGGTAGTAGAAAGTAGTAGAAAGAAAGAGTACAGAAACGGCATTTCCCGACACATGAAAACATTCTTTCTATTTCACTACTTGAAGGGGTTTTGACATCTCCCTTGCCGTTTCCGTTTCTGTACACACGGAAACACAGCTTACGGACTGGTACGTTCCAGTTAAATCCAGATAACAACAGCCGATGTTTTGTTTCAGTTCACGAATCAGCAAGTACGAGGGTGTCGCCGGAAAACAGAAAAAAATATCCCAGGGCGATGAGTTCGATAACAATGGAAGAGATTAGTTCTGAAGCCTAGTCTTAGTCCACCTGGACTCCAAAACTAGAATTTTGCAAAGCCAAATAGAAAAAATACTGAATTGTGCTGACACTTCAGCAATGGCTTACAATGTGAAATATCCCCCCCCCCCCCCAATCAACAACCCCAAAAAACAAACAGTATAGTTGTGTATTTAAAGACCAGAGGGTATACCACTATCCTGTGCAAAGCACATGTGGTCCAGGTCTTTAGTTTAGGAGTTTTCACTGCACTTGGCATTTACATCTCACTATTCTTGCTTTTACTTTTCTTGTTGTGCTCGGGGATTCGTTTTTTTTTTAGAATTTTGCCCGGGCAGGCGGGCTGTTCGGCCTGCTTGCTCTTTTCGATTTCCAACTGCCAAGGTATCTTTAACGTGCGCAACGTACACACGGGGCCCTCCGAATTTTTTCGTCCTTATCCGAGAAGACTAGGTGTTCGATCCTACCAAAGCACAGTAAGCCAGGACTATTTTTATTAGGGGACCGTAAAATTTTTACATAGAAAGCCATAGCTGACCTGTGCACACAACGCAGTATTTCCTTTATCCGGCTTTGTCATTAGACTTCGTTCGCTCTAACAATGACTTTTTATTAGAGTGAAACACCTTGAAAGAATTTCAAAGTCATACAAAGCACTGAAAAAACACTTTTTGCTCAGTACCTCAGTTTTAGCTTTTTGCAACTTTCGTATAACAATAAGAGAGAGTATAGATGTATAGAGAGATCTCATTTCCGCCAAATCGAGAAACCAGGTTGCCGCAGTAAACAAGAAATTGAAGAATTGAAAGAGACTGCCTTCGCCAAAGATGGTGTGCATATCTGTTTACTGTGGTTTGTTCATATTTTGGGGCTGATTGAAACTATTTAGAGCCGTTTGTAAGCTCCTACGTCCCGTGGAAATGTACAAACCGGCATTGTCATTATAGTATCTCTATGGGTATTGTTTACGGCAGCGACCTACTTTCCGCTCCATGCTAACAGTGGTTTCGCAGAGCCTCCCGTGTCTCGCAGTGCAAATCGACCAATAAAGAAACCTCTCTATACATACGTACTCTCTGATGATAATAATATTTTAATAATAATAATAATAATAAATAAATAAATAAATAAATAAATAAATAAAAACAGATGTACATAGCGCGCTCTTCCTGGCATCTCAAGGCGCTATACAGTAGAAAAACAAAATGATGATCCACACTCATAATTATGCACACATGCATACAAACACAACTGCACTAAAGAGCACGATCGGTTGTACAGGCACACACCCACCCACACCCACACACACAGACATCACACACACACACACACACACAGTGCACACATCCATTCACTAGACATGGCACAGAAATTCCATTAATTGTCCAAAAAAAAATACTTTTTAAATAAATGGGTTTTTAAACTATCTTCAAACACCTGTGGATATATGGAAGTAACCGCCTTCTGTTTACTGTAATTGTAAATTGAAATTGAAATTAGATGGGAGAGAGGGGAGGAAGGAACCTACACTGAAAAGCTGCTGAAGCCAAAAACGTACTTATCTAATAAGATAAGATAAGATAAGATAAGAATCACTTTATTATCCCATGTGGCAAATTCACTTTCATAGAGTGTTTAAGAGCACATAGTCATGGTACACACTATCTTATGCATCATTATATAAACATAGCATAACACAATAATAGGTTTATGACATGAAGTAACATAAGTACAATATGGTACACATCTAGCTCTAATGTCTTGTTTTGGGAGAATTGCCGAGGGCAAAAACCATCTGCTATATCTTTCTCATTGTGCCGACTACGGACGTAAGACAGCAAATAAAACAGAAAAGAAAACACCCCCCCCCCCCCAACCCTTTTATTTTGACCTACTGATTGATGTCTCTCATAACTGAATCTTTGGAGAATATTTCCCTGCATAAAAGTGAAAAAAAAAAACAACAACAGCTCTTTATCAGTCAAACATGAGAGAAGAAAAAAAAAAGGAAATAATTAATATCTAGATTTTAACTCTGTGGTGACCACACAAAGATGTAACTTATCCGAAACCGAAACAATCAAAATTGATTCCAAACAGTAAAAAAAATGAATGAAAAACATAAATATTTATGTATCGTCAAAATTATTTCTAGATATTTATTTGAAGGTGTTCCAACATTGGGATTTGGGCAGCAGGTGCCGTGTTTCAAATAATAACCTGATCACTAGACGCTCAAGGGTTAAATTAAATGAACAAAAGTGATTGATCTGTCTAGCGTGGGTCACTGAACTCGCTAAGGCAGATTATTCTGACATGTAAAACCATGTAGATCTAGTTCAGTTTAACCCTCTGGGCAGCAAGGACACAGGTTTGTGCCTTGTCAAACCAGAGCTATGAAGAAAAACACCACTACAAGAGCGTAAAGTATGTGCCCTGATAGATTATTCTAATGTCTCATACTGCACGGTCAGGTCAAACTTGGACAAACCATCGGTCACTGACATGAACCATCGTCAACAGTTCTCTCTCTCTCTCTCCCCCCCCCCTCTCTCTCTCTCTCTCTTCCCCCCCCTCTCTCTCTCTCTCCCTCTCTCTCTCCCCTCTCTCTCTCATTCTCTCTCTCTCTCTCCCTCTCTCTCTCTCTCTCTCTCTCTCTCTCTCTCTCTCTCTCTCGGGGACAGATCAGTCCTGAGCTGACTCAATCTAGTCTCATCTCATCTTTGTCTGTCTGTCTGCTTGTCTGTCTGTCTCTCTCTCCTTTTGTCCCCATCCATCTGTCTATCTCTTTTCCAGTGGTATGTGTATGAATAATGTTTCTCTGTCTGCATGTCTCTTTCATTTTGTGTGGATCAATGCGTGTGAGGGAACAAGAGAGAAAGAGAGAGAGCGACAGAGAGAGAGAAGAGAGAGAGAGAGAGAGAGAGAGAGAGAGAGAGAAAGAGAGAGAGAGAGAGGCAGACAAAGATAGACAATGGGAAAGACACATCGAGAGAGAGAGAGAGAGAGAGAGAGAGAGAGAGAAGAGAGACACAGAGAGAGAGAGAGAGAGAGAGAGAGAAAGAGACAGAGAGAGAGGCAGACAAAGACAGACAATGGGAAAGACACACCGAGAGAGAGAGAGAGCGGGAGAGAGAAACGGAAAGAAAGAGAGATATAAAGAGAGAGACAGAGAGAGAGAAACAGAGAGATAGAGAGAGAGTGGGAGAGCGAGAGAGGGGGAGAAAGAAAGAAAGAGAAAGAGAGAGAGAGAGAGAGAGGGAGGGAGAGAGGCAGAGAATGATCCTACTTTACAATCCAACTGATGGAATATGGTCGGAAGGGAATTGGGGGCCGAGATCCTAAGTGGTGTTGTGCAGATCCTGTTTCTTGCTAGGAAGTGTCTGAGAATTAATTTAGTCATAACTTATTTTTTTACGCTGGTCTCCTTGTAAGACATCACTGTCTAGTCCAGGTGTTGAGAGTAGTACTAAAAGGCCATTTACTCACTAACGTATCTACAGTGCTAATATTTGTTGTTACTTGAGGTAAGTTCTGACCCTGTTTTATCACTGACAGAGCGCCATTGGTGTCTCGTTGAAGGGGTGGCGTGACCTCCATAGATATCATGTTTGATATCGGGTATCTGGTGTTGTCTGGGTCCCGAGGCCGGGTCAAGTGTCATATTTATTTCATTTGGCAAGAGACAGACATGTTGTTACAGATACTTCTAGATCTTCCCATTGCTGTTGTTGTTGTTACTGTTGGCGTCAGCAGAATAATTAATAAGCCTATTCAGTTGTTGTGGCCGGGTCTCGTGTAACGTGTAAGATTAGATTTAATTATATACACGTCATAATACCCTTGGTCGGAGGGGGGGGGGTGGGGGAGCACGTTGGTCTAGAGGTAGGGTGTTCGCCTCTCATGCAGAGGGTACAGGGTTCGATTCCCGGTCTGTGCAGGCATTTTGGAATTTTTGGGATTTTTTAAAATCTCATATCTTCCTGTCTCTGATCCTGTGGTCGGTCGGCGTCACAAGGGGAGCCCCCTACCCCCCCCCCCCAAACCTCCCAACCCCGGGCGACCTAGTCCTCCAGTTGGATACTTTTATAGTAGAGCTTGCCCGACTAAAGTTTCCAAACAGTCAGTCGTACCCTGTGATAACGTAAAGATAATAACAGGTCAGATTGCGCATTTGAACATTTTTTCATAAATTACATGTACTACCATATCCTGTGGCGAAAAAGACAAACTTTCAGACATACTTTTTGATTCTACTCGACCAGAATGAGTCCTCTTTTTTTGCGGCTAAATTAAACCGTAAATAAATAATGTTAAAGGCTGATTTTTAGTCCAAAATGGATGTGACCACGTCATCTATTGTCAAAAGTTGAGGCAGTACCCAAAGTGTCAGAATTTTTGGTTTCATGTACCCGAAGTATTAGGTGCTTCCATATTCACTCGATAGCTCCATTATAGTGTGATAATATGAATCGTATCTAGTTGGGTGATTCTGTATAGATATTGTAATTGAAGGGGTTACAGGGAGCCTAAGTGCCATTCGTATTTAGATCCCTTGTAATTCTAATTCTTGCAATTTATTGAGGGGGGTTAGAACTACAAGGGATCTAACTGCAAATGACACTTATACCCCTTGTAATTCTAATCCCTTCCGTTATGATCTAGAACAATTATATTGTGGTGTTTATGACAATGCTGATATAATAGTATTGCTGTGGGAATAATGTCATGTTTGAGCCAGGATTAGCCATGGTGCTATGTAATAACTATGGTGGTTTTGTTTCGTTGGTTTGTCGGAGGTCAGGTTTTAAAGTCTCTTTTTTCAACACACTGAGAGCGAGGCTGCATCAGATCATAGACACGGCGTTAGGCCTTCCTTACATTGTTGCTGGATTGGTGAGTGCCTTAAACGTATTGTTTGAGAAATTGGTTAGGCGCGTAGGGGATTGGGGGGGGGGGGTATCCATTGAGTGTATATATATATGATTATTTTTTTTGGGTATTTTGTATACTTCTTTAATCCCATGTGGGAAATTTGCCTGAGTGTTACTGCAGCCCAGTTACAACTGGAGCAGACACGACGTCGCCACAGTCGAGCGCCGGTCGGGGTTTTTTTTTGGGGGGGGGGGGGGAGGGAGTGATAGGGATACATTTCATTTCATTTTGCCCCGGCAGCTGCCTGTTCGGCCTGCTCTTCTCGGCTTCCAACTGCTAAGGTATCTTAAACGTACGCAACATCCACACGGGCCCTCCGAGTTTTTCGTCCTTATCCGAGAAGTCTAGGTGTTCGACCCAACCCCCCCCCCCCTAATCGCATAGGATTGACGTCAAGTTTGGACATAAGAATGACAGCGTTCCCACGTAGATCCAATGGTTACGACATCGCCCCAATGTCGGTTCGATATAGGGAACACCTGCCCCTACTGTAATCCCACTAATCCTACGTAAATCTTGTACAAATCTCTATCAGATTAACGTAAGAACGCCGGCTGGGGTTTTATCTTCCATTCACGACTTCAACAGACTACCGTTAAATCACAATTTAAATATTAAACAAGCAGAACATGTTCTGCATTCACTGAATAAATTGCACTGTACGCACTGCATGCAACCTTCACCCGCTGCTCACACTTTTTAACCCTCCCCCCCTCCCAAATAGTTAAAATGAAAAACAACAGGAACAAAAACAAAAAATATTCCGAAGTAAAGTACTAAGGATGAGCTGGGGGGGGGGGGGAGGGGAGAGGGGGAGGTGTACTTACGATGTGGGCTAGGATAAAGTATGTAGACTGATGGATTAGCTGGTTTATAAGAACTAGCCGACCCGTGCAAGATAATTATATCTTGCTATTTTTCCATGTACCAGGCCCAACCGTATGTCCGGATCTAGCCTACATTGAAAACGGCATTTGGATTCTATGCACTGTCTCATAGAACTTACTGTTACATCTCAATTTTACGTAGAACTACACAGATGTGACACCGTTGACTTTCGACCACCAGTGTGTAAAGAGAGGTCAAGGACGCAATTTCCGGTCACACTTTTCGGTTCTATCCGATGAAAATGCGTCTGTTTTCGCGGCTGAAAATACTTTAATATGTACAGCCATCCGACAAAATGAGACACTTCGTGGGTATCGGTGCTATGGAGATATTGGTGTCACCACATAGGTTATTCAAAGCACTTTCATTTGGTTAAAAAGAATTGCAGTAATTTAATTAGCAGAGAAGATAATTATGGCCTCTCAAAGACAGGAAGTGACACAACCACAGTTTTGAGAAATAGCGCTCTTAAAGTTTCAGCTTTTAGTGAACATTATATATGGTGACTCGATTCAAAGTCAGTTTTGAGGCATTTACTCTTCTCAAACAAGATTATTCTTTGGAAAAGGAATTGTAAATAGGTTAAGCTTTTCAAAAATACTGAATACACAAAATCGATAAAATTCAACCTGTGATGCCTTTTAAAGATTTTCTCGATTCAGGAAGTGCCGAAATGTGCCTCATTTTGTCGGGCAGCTACACATACAAATAATAATAAAGACTGATTTTTGTTCAAAATGAATGTATCCACGTAACTCTACGTCAAAAATTGATGCAGTGCACCAAGTTTTATCATTTTTGATGGCGTAGTCGCGAAGTTTTAGCTGCTTACAGGTTCAGTCTCTAGTTCAGTTATAGTGAGATAAGATACTGTTACAAACCCCCATCTACTGCCAAATGCCTGAACCCATCATGAGGGCTAAATGTCACAAGGATTATTACGTGATTTTAGGCTCGATTTCCTAGATCCGTGTCGAGAAAATGTCGGCGTTGTACCAGGTTCCTTGTGTTGACCTCTAGCCAGGCTTTAGTTACACTGGTGCAGATAGGTTAGCTACCGTGACTCGCAATGCTGAGTTACCCGTGCACTTCGGTGACTATACACGGCGTAATTTCATCCCCTTAGAAAGACAAGGTTCTGTCTCCACTTTTTGGCTGAACTGAGTTACACACTACACACTACTTCTAAGGACCTTCTACATTATGTATCAAAGAATCAACCAAATTCGCTGTGTAATTAGTAAGTATTACTAAATAGTATTTGCTCTAAAAGCTATGATCACATGAAACTTCAATCCTCGAGTTCTCAAAAGTTGCCGGAAGCGAGTTGGAACCCAGTCATTCTGAGGAAACGATTTGATACTCTGTTCACGCGCTCGACAAATGATACTCAGAAATTATAGATGAAATATTATAAAAACCACAGAAAAACTGTCAGAAGTAATAGTCGTCTTAATCGTTAGGATAATTTATTTCACAGGAAATGGCTATTTGCCCTCTTCAGAACTTCAGAGGATGCTTGAATCTTATGGCCTGTTGACACTGGTAGGTTTTGGGAATAGAAAAAAGGAATGGGAGACTGTATGGGAAGAACTCTCCTGGCTTTCCGTCTTTTGTTTTCCGAGTTCCCCCTTCCAAACGCTGTTTGTTTACATTGGTCCGTTTTCTGAATGAGAAGCGATGAGCATCGTTTGTTTTGGTCATGTTTTCTCAGCCCAAATTGTTAGTCTAGTGTGGGTGCCTGGATGCATAGGATCACTCGCAACATTCAGGGAGACCAACAGGCAGGTACATTTGTAAAAAAAATAAAATAAAAAAAATAAAACTTTCCCACCAGCTTCCCAAACGAAATCAGCGACACAAAGCAAACTCAAAAACAACAACAACAACAAAAAAACTTCCCTACCATTTAAAATCTCCAAATCTAAAACAGAACCTCCGGCAGGTTGTTTGAGTCTGAATTTTTGGGTTTGAGTTTTATGGCATGTCGGCACGATAACCGCCACTCTGAGCCTTTTACGGTCTTTTACGGCAGTCCGTAAGAAAGGCGCCTTGAACATTTCACGCAAATGCGAGCTGTACGAGAGGCGGTGTGTGTTGTTCTAAATAACGCGAGTCATTGTTTTTTTAAATTTTATATAATATAAATGATACCATAAGATATGTTCACTGCAATGTGCATGACCCTAGTGCGGCTCTTTCGTTTCCTGAGGTTGCTGATAAAATTGTGTCTCGCTGATAACGAGTCGTGATAACACACTAAGCACCTGGTTATATACCTTTAGATAATCTCCCTCCACTGTGATATCGCTCGACTGTCGTCTGGTTTATCAACGTCGTTTATCTGTCTGCACAACTTCTTAAAATAGCCATGACCTGGATCAAGCCCAGCAAATAAAACGATGAAGAGACAAGACAGCGGCAGAGATGACCCAGCTGCACTGAAGCCTACCCCCCCCCCTTCTTCTATTTGTCTTCAAGGCAGGTTGCAAAGATTAATTAACATGCCCAGAATGTGTGCTGAAGTCGTGACTTGATTCATAAATGTATATATAGATTAGAAACGATTGGCAAACTTACACCAATGACCCTGAGACAACCACAGAAACCTAAAACATGCAGTTTTCATCTAAATTCATTTGAAAAATAAAAGAAAAAAAAATTCCTTTCTTTTGTTTGATCTATCTATCTGTCTGTCTATCTATCTATCTATCTATCTATCTATCTATCTATCTATCTATCTATCTATCTATCTATCTATCTATCTATCTGTCTATCTGTCTATCTGTCTATCTATCTATCTATCTATCTATCCATCCGTCCATCTATCCATCATCCATCCATCCATTTATCCATCCATCTAGCCATCTATCTGTCTATTTATCTATCTGGTCTATCTATCTATCCATCCATCCATCTATCCATCCATCTATCCATCCATCTATCCATCCATCTATCCATCCATCCATCCATCCATACATTTATCCATCCATCCATCCATCTATCCATCCATCTATCCATCCATCTATCCATCCATCTATCCATCCATCCATCCATCCACCCATCTATCCATCTATCTGTCTATCTATCTATCTATCTATCTATCTATCTATCTATCTATCTCTCTATCTATCTGTCTGTCTGTCTGCCTGTCTGTCTGTCTGTCTGTCTGTCTGTCTGTCTGTCTGTCTGTCTATCTATCTATCTATCTATCTATCTATCTATCTATCTATCTATCTATCTATCTATCCATCCATCCATCCATTCATTCATCCATTCATCCGTTTATCCATCCATCTATCCATCTATCAGTCTATCTATCTATCTATCTATCTATCCATCCATCCATCCATCCATTTATCCATCCATCTATCCATCTATCTGTCTACCTATCTATCTGTCTATCTATCTATCTTTCTGTCTATCCATCCATCCATCCATCCATTTATCCATTTATCCATCCATCCATCCATTTATCCATCCATCCATCCATCCATTTATCCATTTATCCATCCATCCATCCATCCATCCATTCATCCATTTATCCATCCATCCATCCATCCGTCCATTTATCCATCCATCTATCCATCTATCTGTCTATCTATCTGTCTATCTATCTATCTATCTATCTATCTATCTATCTATCTATCTATCTATCCATCCATCCATTCATCCATCTATCCATTTATCCATCCATCTATCCATCTATCTGTCTATCCATCTATCTGTCTATCTATCTATCTGTCTATCTATCCATCCATCCATCCATCCATCGATCTAGAAAAGGCATAAAAAAAAAATTGAAGAAGAAAAAAAAAAAAAAACAATTTCTTTCCTTTTCCCTTTTGTTCAGGTTTACGCCCCCCCCCCCCTCCCCCCCACTTGGAGCACAACGATGACAGGGACAGAGAACCGGATCTGGACTCCCAGCCAGGCCGCCCGACGTGAGAGTGCTTTAAAAAATAATCCTATAAATAAGTTTGATTAGATCCTACGGCGAGTGGGATTTGAACCATGGGACATCTGGCATCCAGGCCAAATGCTCCATCTATGAGACACTGCGGTGGCCAAGCAAAATCATTACAACCCCAATAATTGTGATAGAAACCGAAACGAGGTGCAAATGACAATTGCAATGATCCTTTAACAACAAAGACCTGGTGGTCTAGAGGCAAGGTGCTCGCCACTCATGCCAAAGGTCCCGGGTTCAAAACCCGGCCGGTGCAGGCATGTTGGAAGGTGGGCAAAATTAAATAAAATTCATCCCTACTATTCCCTCCCTCATCCCCCCCCCCCCACCCAAAAAAACAACAACAAAACAACGCCGACCAGCGCTGCACTGTGGCGACGACGTGCCTGCTCCAGTTGTAACTCTGCTGCAATGGCACAAAGGCAAATTTCCTAAATGGGATTAAAGTAATATACAAATACAAATGATCCTTCAACAACAAATACCAGAACACTAGAAACCAAAGCAAAGAAATATTATAGAACGTCGCGCGACTATGTGAAATGCGTCGCTTGTGAACATTTGAAAGATACTGAGATAATTATTTGTATGACTGAAAAGTTAAGAGAATGCACTTTATGCCAGGGAAAGAATTATGGAGCTACTTGTGTGCTGGAGATACTTGCATTTAAAGCCAACCTTCGTGACTCCCCGAGCAATGGCAGAATTGAGAGAAAATGGAGTATAAGGGTCGTGGACTTTCAGCTGAACATTTAGTAGTATCAAATGGGCTTGATGAGAGAGAAAATGTCCAAGTTTACGATCAGATCTCGCAATTTTACCATGATTTGAATTTGATGGGTGCTTCACAAAATAAAAGTTTTCATTATGAAAACAGTCGAGTTGATACATAAAACCATTATTTTATGATGGAAAAATAGCTAAAATGTAGGTTTCTGTGAAAAACGAAAATTCGGTATATTTTGACCCATCATCGCTATAGTCCGATTTTCTCAATAATACATCATTTGACATGCGACTCATTTCATGCAGCTGTCTCACATATGAATATTATTTACGGCTGCATAATATGATCCCAGCAGACTAAATTACTGTCTTGTTTTATTGGCCAATCAATCTGCAATGCAAGCTGTAATCCTTAATAGCCCGGATGAGATATAAATTCAGCGTATGAAAAACTCATTCGAGGACGATCAATAAAACCTGTACATTGCAGTGCATACGCTTGTGGAAAAATTATGCAGGAAGGTACATTCGTTTCCCGCCTTTAGAATCGCGATTACTTTTCACTGTCGGGAACGAAACAAGACAGAAAGACACAAAACCCAATCCAATCCATGTTATATGAAAATGGAGACAAGAAAGACAAGTCATTAGTCTTTACTGCACTTATGAATATTCATAGTCATTGGCTACGGTAGATTATGTTTGGATGATTTTACAGGTACCTGTGACTATTTGATGTAGGATGCAGTTTAACCCTCTGGGGACCGGACCTAGCATGTCTCATCTAAAACATCTGAAACATGCAACTCTGATTAATTTTAAAACAGTCAAAATAAGTGCAAAACAACACACATTTTTCAACTACAATTAAAACGCTATGTTTTTTAAGTAGAAACTGTTGCAAAAGGTAGGGGATTTGGCACCGCGTGCCATGGGTCATGTCCTTACACCATCGAGCTGTAATATATCGTGGCCTTAGTTTTTATTTGTTCTACGTCCAAAAAAAACCCCCAAAAAACTGGAGATCTTCAAGTATGTAGAAAAGGTATAACAAATGCACACTTTGACCCTTGTTTAAAATGCGTTGTGGCACTTATCAAGCTGTTTCACAATCTGACTTATTCTAAATACATATAATGACCGATGTTAAAGGACCGTGGTCCAGTTACAAAGCCTAATAGAGAAAATACTGAGTTGTGTTCACTGCTCATCTCAAACTCACTGTGTAAAGTACTACGGTCTAATAACAACACTCGACTCGACAGGGTCAATGTAGCCCGAAAATGCTCCCAGACATCAATGTCGGCCAAACTTGTTTTATAAACGTCGCCAAACAGATTCAATGCTAATTTACTGCAGATTTATTCATCATCTCCGCACTTATCTTCACCGCTGTAAAATTAGTGTGACTGATTTTTATTTACATTTTTGCTGTTTTCATTTCCTTCACATTGACAGGGTTTAATATGCAGACAGATGTTTCCTCCATAGACAGGAAGGTATAGGAGGCCTGCCAGAAAAACAACAACAACAACAACTACATGCAGTATAAAAATAAACGTGACTTCATAGAAAGTATAGTCTTTTAAAAGCTGACATTCATGGCAAAGCATGCGAGCCGAATCGTGGAATTTTTAGCACGCCAAACTGGCATGTCTCGGACATCACAGACGTGCGTCCATATGGTTCGATAGTTATGATAGAAACTATTTCGATTATTCTGAACTTTCACCTTCCATTTTCTGTGAATGTAAAAACTGAATGTAAAACCCATCGAGTCGCCATCTTTTCCTTGTCTTGTATTCAGATTATGCACGTTATGTCTCTCCACCTTCGCCAGATTTTTTTTTTCGGAGTGACCACATTTATTTTGGGCTATGTGGCCAAATTGGGTTTTTTTTGTTTTGTTTAGCACAGTGAATTTCTTTTCTTAAATTTAGGGTAAGGATTAGGTTTTCATGTAGGACACATTAGCATTTTTGTGGTGGATGCAAAAGCCAAAGTAATGTTTTCGGGAAAAATGGCTACACACTGGTTACGTATTATTGTTCCATCGTCCATAAAGTAAGAACTCTCGGAGAGAGAGAGAGAGAGAGAGAGAGAGAGAGAGAGAGAGAGAGAGAGAGAGAGAGAGAGAGAGAGAGAGAGAGAGAGAGAGAGAGAGAGAGAGAGAGAGAGAGAGAGAGAGAGAGAGAGAAGAGGGTGGGATGGGAGTGGGGAGTTGACTCCAGTTTATGGAAAGCGTACACGTGGAGGGAGGGGGGGGGGGAGAAGGAGAAAAGAGGGTTGAGGGTGGAGGGGGGGGGGTTGTGCGCTTTCCAGTTATGATAATAAAATTAAAAATCTTGGTTTTCTTTGTTTGTTTGTTTGTTTCTTTCTTTATTCACTTTTGAGGGAAAAAAAATATAAATTAAAATAAAGTGTTTTATAAAATCATAACATCAAATACAGACTATGTATCAAATGAAACAGTCACACAATCCATTAAAAATAATACCAGGTACACTTTTAAAGTACATGTATTGTGGACATTTTACCATAATTATGATTGTAATGAACTACGCTCTGACTAGAACCAATGACCTGTGGGCTCTAAATCAGAAGGCAGTAGTAGCCTAGGGGGAAGTGTGTAAAGGTAGCGGATATGGAATTTGATGTCAGGGTCACTGGCGTACGTGTATCAAACGGTCAATTAATCATGTCGATGACCTGGCTGTAGAACAGCAGGTGTCCTGTACAGCACTAATATCGTAAAAAAACGTATACCTTACCAAAAGCCAGACATCATTTTGTAAACTTAATCTATCACAGTCAGCATCCCTGTATCAATATGATGTAGATATGTATAGGATTTTCGTAGGGTTCTGTAGGCTCACTGTAGGAGCATATTCCCTACATCAAATCGACGTCGACACGATGTCATAACCAGTGGAACTACATAGGAACGATATCATTTCTATGTGCAAACTTGACGTCAATCCTACGTGTCGGATAACCATAGGGTTCCAGGCTGGGATCTTTCTATCTGGGTTTAAATTTCGTACGACTAAATGGATTCTTTTTGTCATAGGACAATAGACATTGAACCAAAAATAAAACGAAAGTGAAGCCGTTTTGGACATAATAACATGCCATCTCTTCAGCTATTTTTAGGGAACAGTACACAGTAAGCGATAGCTGAACAGTCAACTCATTTCAATAACAAATGTACTGCAAGTCCCCGTTTGTATCTCCGGCCAGAATAATCTTTGAAAGATCAGAATAAAATTATCGTTACTTGGCCAAAATAAACATTATATCTTCAACTAATAACAAAGCGGAATAGAGGATCTACTGAGTTGTGTTCACAGCTCTTCTATAATTTACTACATAGAATACCACGGTTCCACAACAACTCTCTCTCTCTCTCTTTCTCTCTCTCTCTCTCCCGGAGTCATAGAAGACCTTTGCGGCGTCACAGAAGTCTTTGCAACCAGCTTCCTCCATTCCTCCCGCCTCTGAGACGATCTTAGGTACTTTCTTTTCACTGTGGACAACAGGTCTCGGCATGGTTCAATGGCTTGCCTCACTCTGGTCTGGACCTCCAAGTTGGTAATGCGGTCTTTGTACGCGATGCCAAGGATCTTGCGGAAGCATCAGAATCTCATCTCTAGTGCCTGAATCCTTCTCTCACTCTAACAACGGCCGGTAAGAAATAATCGAGCAAACTGGCGTTGTACTAACATAGACCACGTGTACATCCTTGTGTGATTCATCGATCAAATGCATAAGGACAAAACAAAACAACAGGAAAAAGGGGGCGTGAAGACGGAGGGAAGAATGCTTGACAAAGAAATTGCCGATTCGCTAGTTCAAATTTACACAAATGAATGAAAGAACCTTGGGTCTAATTCAGTGGAGGTAACATTCAATGAACCCGTAATGAAAAGCTAAACTGCTAAAAAAAAACAAGAAACACCAAGCGTCTATTCTCGTGAAGCTGGCAAGGTCAATGGCAAACTTTGGAGTAGACAAAATGAAAACAGACAGACATCTGAGAACATAACAGACTGGGCGTTCTCTGTGAGATCCTTCTCAATTGACAGGATCAGAATAAGACGGAGGGTCTAAAACACTTAGATCCCTTGTAATTCTAACCCACTCAGTTCATTTAAGGGGTTAGAATGACAAGGGATCTAAGTGCCAATGGAAATTGGACCTCTTTTAATTTTAACCCATTTAGTTGTCAAACCTTGAACGCGCCTAAAAATACAATCCCTCTATTTACTGATGAGGATGTTTTTAAGGGGTGATGGCTCGTAGTTTGCATTTGAGCGGCGCTCTTGAATGGGAGAAATGCGTTCTAGCTGTAGTTTGGTGTGCAGAGTTTTCATCAATACTTGCAATAGCGTTTTCGAGAAACACACATGGTAATAGAATTCAGAACAATAGGCGTGATGTTTTTTACATGCACTTATTCTGTAATATAGTGGTATGTTCCGTGGTTGTAATATTAACCTTTGGCGCGCAATATAGTGGTATGTACCGTGGTTGAAACATTAACAGGCGCGCAATATAGTGGTATATTCCGTGGTTGTAACATTAGCCCTTGGCGCGCCATATTTATAGTGGTATGTTCCATGGTTGTAACATTAACCCTTGGTTCGCAATATAGAGGTATGTTCCTTGGTTGTAACATTAACCCTAGGCGCGCAATATAGTGGTATGTTCCGTGGTTGTTACATTAACCCTTGGCGCGCAATATAGTGGTATGTTCCGTGGTAGTAACAGTAACCCTAGGCGCGCACAAGCAGATTTTGATGTCACGAGATTGGGTTACGGTACAGTGAAACCTCGCCTACCCGTCACATTGCTGGGTGGATAGAGACCTACTCTATTGTTTTTATATCTAATGAGAAAACAATAGAATTATATTGCTTAGAACAGAATCCATACACTTTTTTTCTTCACATGGACATGTTCAGATATTGGTATTTTATCGTAAAGTGTAATTTTTCCAGTGACTATTAGTTTATGAACGTGGGAGAATATTTTAGTGACCCCCTCCCCCCCAACCCAATGGCATTTTGATTGCGGGGGGGGGGGGGTGTAAACGAAGAAAAAAGCGAGGGGGTGTGAAAACAGTGAAGAGGGTGATTTTTTTTTTTTTTTTGCTGGGGGGGGGGGGCCTGAATGGAGAGCGATTTGAGGGCAGATACATGGTGGTCATCGACTTCATTCCAAACGAAATGTTCCATAAATCAAATTCCGGCCGCTAAAAGGTTAAACGGTCATGATGTTCGTCATTAACACGTGCTGGTGTTGAATTGAACAACTTTCTGTGGTGAAGTATCAGCCATTTTGTAATGTTTCATGTTCATTGTCAGCTTTTTTAATCACGTTTCACAAGTCTGGCACTCCGTTTCCTGACTTTAATCTGGCTGACTTTGACACCATTAATCACTCCAAGTGATTGTCACAGCCGAGCTAGTTTGCAAAATCTTGATCAATCAGACTTTTTGCGGTTCATACATCGGTCATCAATTTTCTAAACGTATTTTTTTTCCTGCCAAGTTGACAGTCATAGCTACTGATACTTTTTTTTTTTTTTTAAATAATTATATATCATATGTTTTTAGGGCTAGGCAAAAGCTTAAGCATTGGAGGTATCCAACTGTACTTCATTTTATATATGATTATCTATTCACTGGTTTTGACACGGTACTGGTGAACGTTTCACCTCGTCACCGCCTGACTTCAGTTGGCCTTGGACAAAATATCATACGTATGATGATGAACATGGTGATGACCATGGCAAAGGTGATAATGATGATGATAAATGTGATGATGATGGTGATGATAACGGTGATGATGATAAAGATGATGATGAAGGAGATGATAATGACAAAGGTGATGATGACGATGATGATAAAGGTGATGATGACGACTATGTCTATGATAAAGGCGATGATGATGATGATGATGATGATGATGATGATGATGGTGATGACGTCGATGATAAAGATGAGGATGATGATCATGATAAAGGTAATAATGATTTAGGTGATGATGATGATGATAAAGGTGGTGATGATGATGATGATAAAGGTGGTGATGACGATGATAAAGATGGTGATGATGATGATGATAAAGGTGGTGATGATGGTGATGATAAAGGTGGTGATGATGATGATGATAAAGGTGGTGATGATGACGATGATAAAGGTGGTGATGATGGTGATGATAAAGGTGGTGATGATGATGATGATAAAGGTGGTGATGATGGTGATGATAAAGGTGGTGATGATGATGATGATAAAGGTGGTGATGATGATGATGATAAAGGTGGTGATGATGGTGATGATAAAGGTGGTGATGATGATGATGATAAAGGTGGTGATGATGATGATGATGATGATAAAGGTGGTGATGATGATGATGATGATGATAAAGGTGGTGATGATGATGATGATAAAGGTGGTGATGATGATGAAGATGATGATAAAGGTGGTGATGATGATGTCGACGACGACGACGATGATAAAATTGATGATGATGATGATGATGATGAACGACACGACGATGATGATGATGTCGGTGATGTCGATGATGATCCTGATGACGACGACGATGATGATGATGATGATGATATTTGCCAGGAGATAATATGGTGTGTCCAATTCTTTAAAAACGAAAAAATAGAATTTCTTAGAGCAACCGTACAGTTCTCGAGCAGTGGCGTATCTACCTTGGGGCAGGAATGGACAAAATCCTTTGGTACCAAATCCAGGCCAAATATTGCTGTATATTTTAAGGCATAAGGGGAGGAGGGGGGAGGGGTGGGAGGGGGGGGAGCCCTTTTCTTTTTCTTTTCGTTTGCCTTGGGTAACATCAACCCTAGATCGTTCCGGCTCTGAGCTCAAGGTCATTGTGCACCAAATTTTCACGTGTTTTTTTGTTCTTCGAATTCGGTATTTTGTACGCTGCAGAGATATCCTGAATAAAAAAACCTCTATAGGCGGGTGTCACAGTGTTTGGTAAGGTACATTTCTTCCGGATCTAGTCTGTGCATTATTTGCTTAGGCGTGAATAACAAATCTATATTTAGAAAATGCTGCCCCCACGTGAGATTTAGGCAAACAGACCAATCTAGGAAGTTCATTCATCTTTCTATAACGGCTGAAATTTGAATGACACTGGCTGCAAGAATTACGTTCAGGGGTCTTTAATGTAACACTGTTCATAAATGAACAATATGAACCATAACATAAAATTTATATTTCTCACACTCTGTCTCTATAGATTTAAGGTCTTTATTTTAGGAGGTTCGCTGCCCTTGGCATTTACACCTCACTTTACTTGTTTGATTATTTCTTGTTCTGGCGGGGGGGGGGGGGGGGGGGGAGATGATATGGATACATTTTTAATCTATTAATTTCAATTTTGCCCGGGCAGCGGCCTTTCGGCCTGCTCTTTACGATTTCCAACTGCCAAGGTATCTTTAACGTGCGCAACGTGCACACGGGCCCTCCGAATTTTTTCGTCCTTATCCGAGAAGACTAGGTACTCGATCCTACCCCCCCAATAGGACCAGGGACTTGAAAATATGAGAAAAATCCAATTTCCAAGAACTACTCGATCCTACCCCCCAATAGGACCAGGGACTTGAAAATATGAGAAAAATCCACTTTCCAACATGCCTGCACTGCCCGGGTTTAGAACCCGCGACCCTTGGCATGGGAGGCGAGCACCTTGCCTCTAGACCACCTTGTCCCCTCTGTCTCTATAGAACAATGGAATCTATTTTTTATACATAATTGCCTGTCTCCTCCCGCTTCTCAAACATTTTAATTGCAAAAAGATAATACAAAAATAGAAAAGTCTTTTCGGTAAATTTAACCTTTATTGTTGTTCAGAGGCCGGTGGTTCTCAGGGTGTGGGACCGGACGTCTCGGCTGTACAAAATGCCTGTATTTTAGGAAAGTGAAACACTTTAGATGCTTCAGGCCAGTGGCTCTTAACATGTTATACTCTGTACTCCTTTACATTAATTTTAAACTCTCATGACTTTATTTCCGCACAAGTCAGTCAGTTAATTTTTTTTTTATAACTCTTTAATGGAATTGTGCCAGGTTGAGCATTTTGAAGTCAGTGTTTTTTTTTTCATTTGTTATTGCTGTTGTTTGTTTGTTTTTTTCGAGTGCTAATTTAGTGGGTTTTTAAGAGACATTTCGTTCTTTTTCTTTGTAATTTTTTTAACTTTCTCTAGCGCTTTTATTTTTCAGCCATATTTTGGTAGCATCCTATTCCAAAGCTTTCGACAGGACCATCCAAGTTTAGCACCAGAAGGTTTATAGGAATTCTTCTGAATACTGCCCCTTCTCTCTACACACACACACACACACACAGACACATACACACCCGTCTATGTACGCTTTTCACTACCTACCAGAATAACTAAGGCCAGGACATGTTTGTCTAATTAGTCGTGATCTTAGCGGGAAGGAACCTATCAAATCAACAACACCTTTATCCTGTAATTTTGGCTATTTTTGTCTATTTCCAGCTGCCTTTTCACCTGCTCTCTGGACACGACAGGCGTCACTGTGAGTTCTGCTCTGAGAACACCAACATTAATTTTGATTGGACAAGGAGACACGACAGATATCACTAAGCATGACTGTGTGGAAACTAATAGAGGAAATGGACGTCCCAGAAAAGGGTGGATAGAAGGTGTCAAAGAAACAACTGAAAGAATCAACCTAACCATGGCAGACACTAACCATCAGGCCCATGTCCAAAAGCTGCATATCCCCTGGATCTTAAGGGTACAAATTAATTAAGGATGTAATGAAAATGAAATATACAAACCCCGACCCCAGTTCTTGTTTGTTCCAACTCCACTTTTTGTACAACTGCGGAATTCGACGTTAAACGTTTGCGGCTTTAATATTGTGATAAAGGTTTAGAATAAATCGGAACTGTGAAACAACTTGGTACATACCACAACGCATTTTAAACAAGTGTCAAGTGTACATTTATTATAGCTCTTCTACATACTAACAGATCTCCAGTTTTTCAGTTTGAGTTCCAGTTGGAATTTCTCAGAGTTTCTACATGTAGATTTCACAAACTAAGAATGGAGTTGAACATAAACAAGAATGAGGTCACGAAATATAGAATGGGTTTGTTACTTGTCTTCGTAATGGATGCCATAGTAAAGATTATTACCGATGTAAGCTGTATTGCTGTTTAACCCCCAAGCTCTGCCAAAGGGGTTAATGCTCTGAGTAATAATAATCTTATAAATCTGGTATTTACAGCTGGCAGTGAACTGGAAAACCACAGCGAGGTGGACATTTTGGTCATCGGAAAAAGGGTCAAGTGGAAAACGTGAGACTCAAGGACACACTCCTAGAGGTCCGTGTAGAGGAGTAGGGGGAAGGGGGTCGACCCCTCTGACGAGTTAGACCTAAAGATCAGTGGTTCTCAACATTTTTTGTCCCACGCCCCATTTCAATTAAAAAACAAAAACGTGCAAGCTACCATGATCTGAGAGAGTTAGTATACAGTATAATAGAAAAAGGTTTTTAAATTATTTATTTAGTCAATTACACAAAATAAATTATTTCTAATTAAACCTTTATTTTAAGTTTTATTCACTTGCATCTTACTCCAGTGGGAGACTTGTCCTTGACGCGGGCAGCAGAAATTAAGATTTCTATGAAAAGTCACTACACTTCATTCTGGATTCAGTGCCACACCAAAATATTGTCACGCCCCGCCTGTGGGGTGTTGCACCCCACCTTGAGATACACTGGTCTATACGGAAAGTTGATTTCATTTATTCTGATAGCAGAGCATTAAAAATTAGATGTTTTAATCAACAGAATGCAGTTGGAAGGTTAAACCCTTTTTCCTTGCGTACTGTGTTTCATGACTCGCTATATCTATTCTGTAAGCACTGAGCTGCACAAGGTGCTAAGCAGCGGAGGGTGAGACCCAAAAGGTTAAAACGTCTTCTCACTTATCTTACCATTCACTGGCTGGGTCTAGGCCAGACGCACACAATGGCGACTTGCTCCGTGTCTTAGTTTCATGATCATATAGACTGTGCAATGTGCCCATGTCTCACATGTATGTACACCTCCATTCATTCGCCTAGGTTTAAAAACAACAACACATCCCCCTGCAAACCTCAACAAAATCGCATGTGTGGGCTCAGCCTAAATTGCTAGGAAAAGAAAAAGGTATTCATCAGCAGAGTCTCCGTTTTCCCAGTTCTCAGTTAAGATTGAAAAAAAAAACAAAAAGGGTTAATTAAATTGCGTTTTCTTCACCAAAGAAAACATGTCAAACTATGTCACGCAACATTTGCTATGACACAATCCATACAAAATAAAGTAATCCCAGTTCTCATTGTCCTTCAATATACAGGCTATTATGTCACAGCAGTCATTGTTGTGTAACAAAAGATTAATACTTAATGTCTTCATTTTTTTTAAAACTCATTTCAAAGCTCCCTAACTGCTGACGTATTGAGTCATTTTGTTGTTACTGTTGTTGTTTACGTTCATGTTCAGTGAACGCCAATGGTTTCTCACGTTTGTTTTGCAGTGCGCGACCTTGAGTTCTTGTTTGTTCTAACTCCACTTTTTGCACAACTGAAAAATTCGACGTTAAATATTTGCGGCTTTAGTATTATGATAAGGAGTTAGAATAAATCGGAACTGTGAAACAGATTGATAAGTGCCACAACGAATTTTGAACTAGTGACAAAGTGTGCATTCGTTATATCTGTTTTTACATACTAAAAGATCTCCAGTTTCTCAGAAAATAGACATAGAACAAACATGAATAAAGATTGCTAGTAGTTATTTTCTAACATCAGGGATGGCTCGGTCTGTGGTGAGCTCTATGTTTGTCCAGAGGCGGCTCCGTAGCATCTGTCTTGATTGGCAGAGACGTTTAGCCTCAGCGCCCACCAGCCAATCTTCATCCGCTGATAAGTTGGATGCTGAGATCACGATATTTCGTTTCGGCAGAGGGTATGTATTTATTGTATAGAAAGGTTTCACTATTGGTCGATTTGCACTGCCAGTCACGGGAGGCGCCGCGAAACTACTGTTAGCCATGGGCGGAAAGTAGGTCGCTGCGGTAAACAATACCCGTTTGTGCAATTCCACGGGCCGTAAGAGCTTACAAACGGCTCTAAATAGTTTCAATCAGCCCAAAAATATGAACAAACCACAATAAACAGATATGCAGACTATCTCTAGTGAAGGCGGTCTCTTTCAATTCTTGTTTACTGCAGCGACCTAATTTCGCGATTTGGAGGAAGTGAAATCTCTGAATAAATATATACTCTCTGGTTTCAGTGAAATCTCTCACATCAGCCTGCTAGCTGAATCTCACTGAATCTCAATATCGTGACGTCAGCATCCAATTATCCGGTCGTTCTAAACACGCCTATGTTATCCAGTACGTAGACTTTGTTTTCGGTGACTTTTGGACCCCCACCCCCACGACCCAACCCAGGCGCACTTTTTTAACGCTTTACATCAGCCCCCCCCCCCGTCCCATTGTACAAGCGTAGGGCCACTAACATAGTGGATGACCACCATAAAGACTTGATGGTTTGAAAACTGTGTGGTTTCATTAAAAGCAAAGATACTGGATCTAGAAAGGATAAGATGAGACAGTCTTCTTCGCACCACTAAAAAAAACCGTGCACACAATTTGCGCGCTGATCGGAAGCTAATAAAATACACAGACTGGATGATCCCTTTGTGTGCCGTCACAATACAGCGAAAGGTCATGAACCATCCGCCATTTTAGCTTTAAGGTAGCGACCGACGCTTCAGCATAGCTACAATTTTGAATGATACCATTTTGGCGCGCCTACTGAACGCGGAAGTTTGGTTCCGCACCAAGAAATTAATACATGTACAACCAATCTTGACCAATAAAGAGAAATTTCTACTGCAGATAGAAGTAGAATCGGAATTTCCCGAGCGTCGGCCATGTTGGTAATACAGTCGCCGCTCGAGAAATTCCGTAAAAAAACGCAAAGCCCGAAGCTCGTGTTTCCACTCAGGTTAATTTATTGATCTGTGGGGCCCATCGCATATAGTATGAAAAAATGATTGATATAATGATAAATTTATGATGTAAAATTATGACAGTACTGTGCGACTAAAAAAAAAATGAAAAAAAAATAGCCAGAATTTTTCCCAAAGCGATTGAGGCTATAATTCCACAATAAGTGATGTCAATCAAGGCCTATAGTGATAGCTGAACAGTGAACAAAATTTCAATATTTTCCCTATTTGGCTTTGTAAAAATACGGCACTTGTCAAGACTTCCGCGCGTTTGCCGCTAGGTGGCGGTGCGAAATCTGTGCACGCTAAAAGCACCAGCTCTTTTATCTTGTGAATTCTAAAACATGTATCTTTGATAAAACCATGATTCTAATGTAATCCAGCAAACTTAAATTTAATAAGGAAAAAAAAAAAAACAAAGACTTTTTAATTCATTGCAATAATTGATAATGCAATGTAATATAAGACAAGATAAGATAAGAATCATTTTATTATTCCATGGGGGAAATTCACCACGAGAGACCGTTTTAAAAGCACATGCATTATGCACACGTTCTAGGCATCTTTACATGTGTCCGGGTCTTTAGTTTAGGAGTTTTCACTGCACTTGGCATTTACATCTCACTATTCTTGTTTTTATTTTTCTCGTTGTGCTCGGGGATTCGTTTTTTAAGAATTTTGCCCGGGCAGCGGTCTGTTCGGCCTGTTATTTTCGATTTCCAACTGCCAAAGTATCTTTAACGTGCGCAACGTGCGCATTGACCCCTCCGAGTTTTCGTCCTTATCCGAGAAGACTAGGTGCTCAATCTTACCTACCATAGGATCAGGGACAGGAAAATATGAGAAAAATCCCAAACTGCCAACATGCCTTCACCGACCGGGATTGGCATTACATAACATTACATTACATTTTACAACTCAACAGGCCTATTACATGAGGTAACATGACATGGAATCGTGGTAAACTATGGCAGACATCTAGCTATAATGTCTTGTTGAGGCAAGTAGGTTGTGGATGGCAAAATCGATCTCTGTTTGAAAAGAGTTGCGTAATGGAATGTGCTTAATATTGTCAAATGTGCACACGAATGCCACAGATAATTAAATGTAAATGTCTGCACCACGAAGCACCGCTGTACAACTGAAGTTCACTGTCAAAATGGCCAAATGTAACTAGCTTCTCCCACACCTCCGAACCGCTGTACTTAGGTTTTTAGTAATAAATTTAATAATAAACTTATTACATACACATTCTATGGATTTATCTGAAAAATCATGGACCCCTTTTCGAAAAACGCAATTTTCACGGAAGACATCTTCAGCATTCATAAAACAAGCTCACCTGAGCGCATACTGGTGTACATTTTAAAGATGCATCAAGGCCTGTTCATAATAATATTACTATTACACGCCGCAAATTGAGGTTATAGCTGGCGGGTTTTGATTTTGAGTTTGAATTTGAGTTTAGAGTTTATACGGGGTGTCGGCACGATGAGGGCCACCCTGCGCCTTTCACTGTGTTTAAGTCTTTATTTTAGGAGATTCGCTGCTCGTGGCATTTACAGCTCACTTTTTCTTGTTTTTATTTTTCTGGTTGTGGTAGTGAAACTTTTTTAGAATTTTGCCTGAGCAGCGGCCTGTTCGGCCTGCTCTTTTCGATTCCCAACTGCCAAGGTATCTTTAACGTGTAGAGCGTAGACACAGGCCCTCCGAATTTTTCGTCCTTACCCGAGAAGACTAGGTGCTCGAGCCTACCATAGGACCAGAGACCGGAACAAAAGAGAAAAATCCCAAAATTCCAACATGCCTGCACCGATCGGGATTTGAACCCGGTACCTTCGACATAAGAGGCGAGCACCTTGCCTCTAGGCCAACGCGCCTTTCACCGTCTATTTGGGTACATTATTTATGTCTGGTATTCAGAGCTTCATCAATTTAAAGTTCACAAATAGAATTAAATAGTTCCGTGTAAAAGTTATTACAACGGCAACAGGCTAGGCGTGCACATACAACTCGCTGTGGTGTTGCATTCGTGTCTTAGTTCCCTGCTCCTACCGACCCTGCAATGCGTCAGTGTCTCTCCCAAATGTGCGCACTTCCATCCATACGCTTAGATTTCAACAAATGCGACGCGACTGCGGTGCGACTGCAGCTCAACAAAGTCGCATCCCAGCCAGAATCACTACGTCAGTGCCATGTCAATTTCCTAAGTGGGCTTGTCCATTTCCTAAGTGGGCTTGTCAATTTCCTAAGTGGGCTTGTCCATTTCCTAAGTGGGCTTGTCAATTTCCTAAGTGGGCTTGTCCATTTCCTAAGTGGGCTTGTCCATTTCCTAAGTGGGCTTGTCCATTTCCTAAGTGGGCGTGTCAATTTCCTAAGTGGGCTTGTCAATTTCCTAAGTGGGCTTGTCCATTTCCTAAGTGGGCTTGTCAATTTCCTAAGTGGGCTTGTCAATTTCCTAAGTGGGCTTGTCCATTTCCTAAGTGGGCGTGTCAATTTCCTAAGTGGGCTTGTCCATTTCCTAAGTGGGCTTGTCCATTTCCTAAGTGGGCTTGTCAATTTCCTAAGTGGGCTTGTCAATTTCCTAAGTGGGCTTGTCCATTTCCTAAGTGGGCTTGTCAATTTCCTAAGTGGGCTTGTCCATTTCCTAAGTGGGCTTGTCCATTTCCTAAGTGGGCTTGTCCATTTCCTAAGTGGGCTTGTCAATTTCCTAAGTGGGCTTGTCAATTTCCTAAGTGGGCTTGTCCACAACATCCGCTCCGGTCCGCCTTTGTCTTTTCTTTTTAAGAAGAATGACGGACGTTACAGTAAAGCACTCTTTGCCGGAACGGATGCGGTGGACAAGTTTGTAGGCAAAGAGTGTTTTGCTTCTTCATACGTCATTTTCCGTAAAACAGCGGAGCGGAACGGATGCCGTGGACAAGACCACGTAGGATTAGTAAGATTATCTTAGGGACAGGTTCCCGACATCAAACCGAGATCAGCGCGATGTCGTAACCTGCGGATCTACGTGGGACCGATGTAATACGCATGTGCAAACTCAAAGTCAATTCTACGCGTCGGATATCCAACGGGTTACAAGCTGAGACGTGCACCCTTAGATTTAAACTGTCTATTACATTATCATCATGAAATCCACTGCTTATTCTGCATTGACGATCTTGACCTGATTTTCTCTATTTCCAAAATGTCAACACGGGTCACGGCCTAACTTTTTCGGGTACAAATTTTTTTTCTTCTACTAGTAGAGTGCCCGCGATTTCGCGGGCAAAAAGACTCAGTTAAAATGGTAAAGGCAGGAAGAAAGAGAGTAAAAGCACAACATGTTATCTTGAATACTGAACTCACCAAACATTTCTACTGGATCAGTGCTGCATGATACACCACATTATCCGTGTGGCAGGGTAGCCTATATATACTCTCACGAACGGATTGATGTCATGAAGAATTGTGGATATTTTGGTGGCAATGTTCTGTTGTAGGTGACTGAACCAGTGGAGTCTGTTTTCAATTTCATTTTGGGTGTCATGAATGTAAAGTTATGAAAACTTAGGGTGATGATGGCTTGGTTGTATCTGTCCGATTCTGTGGCATACCGCACCGTTTATACGAAATGAGTACACTCCAGCTGGCAACACATCTTCATTGACGCCTAGAGATGCAAATGCAAATGAAGAATTGTAAGAACGAATACGCTGTCGAAAATTTTTGGATTCTTCACTGTCTCCTGTAAAGTAAAAGAGCCTCATAAGTTCCTCAGGGAGAGGCTGGAGAGGGGGAAGCATAACCTGGCCATTAGCACAGCACATTGAACTACTTTCATCCTTCCACAACTTTGCTGTGCAAAACTGACATGGCCTTGTCATTGCTCCGAGATGATTAAGTTCTACGTGCTCATGATCTGCATCGCCATCGGGGTCTTTGTCTGGATCTAAAACACGTGGTTCCAGAATGTGTGGATCTAAATCTAGATCTAGATCTACTACATGATGCGGCTCTACAGGCTCACCTTGATTTAGAGCTACATCTGGGTCTTGAGGTGGATCTAAATGTAAATTATTGACAGAATAACGTAGTCGGCGTCTTTTTCGCGTTTGCTCTGCTCTGGTGGGCATTTTGGCACTCTACACTCGTAGCATGGTTTGGACTGGCCGCCTCGTTTATCGACAGGAAGTTTGCAAGAAATTGGGATTGTCCACATTTGGCAGTGTGCTACAATGATTTTGGTTTTGTTTTTTTTGTTCTTGTTGTTGTGGGTTGCGATTCTTGATGACTTATTTATTTTTGTAACGGGGATATTTATACAGGAAATTTTGATCGAATAGTTTTTGTTGGTCTATTTCTTCGATGCAAATATTAGGGGTTTTGAATTTTTTTTTTTTTCTTGGTTGCAAATATGACTGGTCAGCGAATAAATCTGGGTTTATCAAAGGGAGCCAAAAAGAGGGTCCTTGTATTTCACATTTTTACATATTTTTAAAAAGACTGTCTGAAACTTGAATAAACTCAATGGATCAATACCAAAGCGATTGCACTGGATTATAAGCCACTTGCGAAAATTAACTTCATAATTTTTGAAACTTTCATTTAGGCTGCAGCTTTGAGCAAAAAAATGGCTAAAATTGTACCACAATGCATTACTCCCGCCACTATTTTTTTTTATAATAGATTATTTTTCATGTCTCAGCACTATGAAAGCGGCTGTTGGCGCCATCTGGGGCATATTTCGATTAAAGAATGCAAAGTAGGGCGATTTGTAGATCAAATTACTAGCAAAATAGTTCACTTTCACTATGACTGTATCGGTGTAGCAGATCAACATCAAAAAGTACCGGCGACCGACATTTTGCTGTACAGTTTCAGAGGCGGCGCCGTTATCGCTGTATTCAGTGGACATTCTTCCTCCCCCTCTCCAACCCCCCCCCCCCCGGCCACGCATACCTTCACGTCTTTCCTCCACTCTTGCGCCCCTTCTTTCTTTTGTCCTGTAGGACATGAGGATATACTACCGATGATAATCAAGTGGAGAGAAATCTGGACAAAAGCAGCAAAAAACGGCGAGGAAGAATGAAAGAACAATGAGGATAATGATGATTATGTTTATGACGATGATGGTGAAGAGGACGATAATTTTCATGGTGATGTCGATGATTTTAATGACAAGAAAACCAAAAACGATAAAATTCAGCATGAAATATGTCCATTCTCGTCCCATATCTATCCGACCATCCACCCATCCATCCATCCATCCATCCATCCATCCATCCATCCATCCATCCATCCATCCACCCAACCACCCATTCATCTATCCATCTATCCATCCATCCATCCATCCATCCACCCAACCACCCATTCATCTATCCATCCATCCATCCATCCATCCCCATTCATCTATCCATCTATCCATCTCTCCATCCATCCATCCATCCATCCACCAACCACCCATTCATCTATCCATCCATCCATCCATCCACCCAACCACCCATCCATCTATCCATCCATCCATTCATCCATCCACCCAACCACCCACCCATCCATCCACCCATCCATCCATGCATCTATGGCATCCACTCCCCCATTAAATTATTATTTTTTTATTTTTTTTGTGAGGGGATTAAAAAAATAAAAGCATCTTCGCGTCCAACAAGCGTTACAAAACCCACCTTTGACAATTAATCGGATACGCCGCTGAGAAAAGACATTAGCCGCTGGCTGGGGTCTCCGTTTCGGTCAAGGTAAAATAACTGCATGGTGAACCAACTGAGGGACAATAATAATTTATGTATCTGCCCCTAGTGGAACTGCCACGTTCAACGTCAGCAGGCTCGTGGTCCGGATGTTTTTATCCTCTATTGAATTGAACCTATGCCAAAGTTACCGACTTATAACGGTGTTGGTATTAAGTGCCCAGTTTGTATAAAATGGACTGTGTATGAAAGTGTAACACCTTGCAATTATTTTTCTCATATTATAAATCTAGAATGATTAGATTGGGTAATGCTTTGTTTGCCGTGGTTTTGTAATCTAGAGGTGAACTTTAGAAAAGTTGGAGTTTGTTCAAGTTGTGGTATAATATTTTATTGATCGATCAACTTAGTTCTGATACTTAGCAGTCACAGATAGATAGATAGATAGATAGATAGATAGATAGATAGATAGATAGATAGATAGATAGATAGATAGTTAGATGGATGGATGGATGGATGGATGGGTGTTTGGGTAGATGCATGGACGGGCGGGCGGACAGACAGACAGGCAGAGGGACAGACAGATAGATAGATAGATAGATAGATAGATAGATAGATAGATAGATAGATAGATAGATAGATAGATAGATAGATAGATAGATAGATAGACAGACAAACAGATGGATAAAAAGCTGAACAGATAGTAGAAGGAAAGAAAAAAAAGAGAGGAGATGGCTGCCAAGAATACCTCACCACAACCACCCCAGCTCTTATGACACTGGATCCAAGCCCCCCCCCCCCCCCAATCCCCACCCACATATATATGGCACTCCTGCTCTAAACACCACTGTTGTTTGTCTGCCTTGGCATGACCTGGACAACCCCCCCCCCTCCCCCCCCCCCCTAAGGATTTCAGATCAGGTCAGCACAACAAGAAGAAGGAAGTTTCTCGAGTGAATTATTCAATATCTCTGTTTCTGTCTGGTATATTGGTCCAGTCGATAACATTCGCTCGGATGGGCACAAATCGAAGACCACAGGTGGAAAAACAACACGTACTATATCGTGTTATCTGAATTGTTGTATGTGCATTTTTTTGCCTTTTCCAGAAAATAAAGACTGAAATTTGGCCTGCAAAAGGGCCAAAAACGCATAAAACATTACACCATAAACACATGGGATCGCGAAAAGTTTTAAACGGATTGGAATGGCACTTAAACATATATGAAAATTAAAACTGAGAGAACCACTTTCATGACAAAATCTCAAAATCGGCAAAATGTCGTATTCAACAATATGGCAAATACCCCTCGATAGTGAAACTGAGAAAGTCGATTCTTAAAGTTTGAAAAGTCCACTATTTCCCTCTGGCAGCTGCTGAACGAGTGATTTCTTAGAGGTGTGGTGCACTGAGGCAAAATGTATTGTTCTGTCTCGGGTGTAACGTGAGATATGAACTCTGAGGATGATTAAATGGGACGTCACGCAACTGACGAGTCGGAAACAGTTTTGTCTCTTTAGTGCGGGCGCTGCAGAGCTCTCTTGTGTTAGCTGGTAGAGAGATATCTCGTGCACTGAATCAGAATAGATAGATCTATCTATCTATCTATCTATCTATCTATCTATCTATCTATCTATCTATCTATCTATCTATCTACCTATCTATCTATCTATCTATCTATCTGGCTATTCCTTCCCCTCAGGTTCATAACAAGTTTACATCTGCATTCAGCACTCCCGTTTAACCTTTACTGTTGCTTGCACATTCTCCTCTATTTTTTTCTCACCTACATCAGACGCACTGCATGTTCCACTTGGCACAATATCTGGTTTTGTTGACATCCGGGATTGCATGAGGCGCACAGACATGAACTTGCTGCAAGCGACCGGAATGCTCTTGGTGTTTACAGAACAGATATCACACATGAGTTCAATGACTTCAGAGTAACACACATCATTCACCTCCATTCTGATCGGCTTTCCTAGCCCCCGTGTACCTTTGTCCTACAAAATCATAACTGTTCTGTACTTCACCTTATTTCACTGTCTTTTTTGGTTGTTGTTGTTGTGGTTGTTGTTGTTGTTGTTGTTGTTGGTGGTGGTGGTGGTGGTGGTGGTGGGGTGTGGGATCTTGAAGCTTGAACTGTCATGGGACCCCTTCCCAACTAGCAACAATAGGGCCTCATCCAAAATTCATTCATAAAGAAAAAGTTTCTTCGAGGCCCTTTCGAGATCAGGGGCCCTGGAGCTTAGGCTTCACTAGTTTCATAGTAGATGTACGCGTATACTGAGAAGAGGAAGATGAGGTAAAGATAAGATAAATCACATTCTTATCCCAAGAGGGAAATTCTCTATATTAAACATAATCACAACTCAATAAACTCAGTATCAGGGATACATGAAGTGACATGGTTCGTCTCGGTACAAAGCGTATCGGACTCATATATTTGGAATATTTTCTAACTTCTAAACAAACAACGTTTCGTGATAAACTTTGACACTTTTGTTATTCGATTGACTGTTTTGAACCTGTACAGAACACAGAACATCTGGTTAGAGCGTAACAGGCTTCATATTTGGATGTTCCAACTTGTAAGCAAACAACTTTTCGTAATAAATTCCTTTGTCTATTTTGCACCTGTTTGAGAGAATTCAGAATGTTCACCCTAAATTAATATCCGCGTGCTGTTGACACCGGAGGCCTCCATGCAACCTGGCAAAACTCACTGCACTCAACTGACATCCGTTTGTGTATACAGAGCAGATTTCATTTAAGGGTTCAATGACTTCAGAGTTATGTGCATTCTGTTTGCCTTTGGGCCGTACCTTTGTCCTATATTATCGTCACTACTCTGCACTAATGGCACAAGTCATTTTTGACACTTTTGAGAGAGTAAGAAAAAAAAAAGAAACAGATTGCTGTTACTAGTACGTACGTTCCCCAAGTATTTTGCACCTGGGGGACGTATTTTAAAGCCTTTTGTGACTCCAGAGCCAGAGAGCTCCTTCCGGAACAATCTTAGCATTTACGCCTCACTTTTCTTGTTTTTATTTTTTCTTGTTGTTGTCGGGATTTGTTTTGTAGAATTCTATCCCCGGCAGCGGCCTGCTCGGCCTGTTCTTTTCGATTTCCAACTGCCAGGGTATCTTTGACGTGCGCAACATGCACAAGGGCCCTCAGAATTTTTCGTCCTTATCCGAGAGGACTAGGTCTCGACCCTACCTACCATAGGAAAATAATTATGAGAAAAATCAAAAAAAATTCCAACATGCCTGCACCGACGGGGACTTGAACCCGCTACCTTCGGCATGAGAGGCGAGCACCGTGCCTCTAGACCACAGTGTGCCCTGGTAGGATCTCCCTCTGTGCTACCGTTGTGTTATATTCTGTCTATCGTCTTGCTTTTTCCTGGCACAATGTGACTGTTATCTTGTCGACGTGCTCTCGCTAAATTCAAAAACTCATACAGCAGTGACGTATAGCTTCTAAGAGACACCTGCTTCATTGTACTGTTTGATATTATAATATTTCAATTGTCTGGACATTGGAGAGCTTGCGTGGGTGTTGTGCGGTCAAGGTTAACTTTTGTTCGAGTAGTATACAAGTTTCTCGGACATCCGGACAGATGTGCAGGTATATCGTTATGTAGTAACGAGTAGGCTGAAATTTGTCACATTTGTTCAGTTTTCGGCCATCGGACAATTTGTATTGTCACCGGTCGGAAGTTTGGTACATCCTGAACTTTTTCTTGTCGTAGTTAGAGAGTTGGTGGTTAAATATGAATCTAGGGCACGTAGGTGGGAAAAGGGGTGGGTTGACAGTTTGTTAGACAAACAGACAGACAGGCGGGCTGATGTAAGGACGGACAGACGGCTGATAGATAGATAGATAGATAGATAGATAGATAGATAGATAGATAGATAGATAGATAGTTAGATAGATAGATAGATAGATAGATAGATTAGATAGATATAGATAGATAGATAGATAGATAGATAGATAGATAGATAGATAGATAGATAGATAGATAGATAGATAGATAGATAGATAGATAGATAGAGAGACAAGTTTCAAGTTTCAAGTTTAGTTTATTACAGGCCTGGCGGCCAATTCAAAAACACACAAGAATCATGTGAACAATCTTAGAAAACATTAAACAAACAAATAAACAGACAAAATGCATGGTCGTTCATTCTCTCCGCTCCCTGCAGCATTTATACACTTACTTATTATAGTATACAATCAAATACAGCTTGTAATTGCCAGCAACAGTCATCATTTTCAATCCCCCCCCCCCCCGCCCCCAGATAGATAGATAGATAGATAGATAGATAGATAGATAGATAGATAGATAGATAGATAGATAGATAGATAGATAGATAGATAGATAGATAGATAGATAGATAGAGACACAGACATACACGCAGACAGCCGAACAGACATTCAGATGAGATCAGATTAGGTAGATAGACAGACAGACGACAGACAGACAGAATTTGTCGACCTGCAGCAGACATACGCCCACCCTGCATTCCCCATTTCTCATGTTTTACACAGTCACCCTTCACTCGAACGTTAACTGTGGTCACTTACCGGTCAATAGCCCTGAGGCGTGGACAGTTGATGCTTTAATGAGAGCAACATCAAAGCATTAATGATGGAGATAAAAAGGCTGAGGGTGCACTCGCTTTTTTTTTTGTGAAGCCAGAGAGGCAAACGATCGAGATATGTATGCATGTTGGAGGTGCCTCAGAGCATAGGGAATAATAAAGCAGAAAATCACCAATAAAAACTGTGTGACCTTTACATATTTGGAGGATGTCTGGCCATAGATGCATGGCTGACAATTTAAATATGTTCCTTTGAGATCTTTGTGTATCGAGACTTTCTGCCATAGACTATTTGTTTTCATCGTGTTGTCTTTGTTCTTGTAAAGGTACGAAAGATACAGAAGATCGTGTTTGCCCTCCGCAACACGCCTCAACAAGACGTAATAACTAGACGTGTGCCATAGTTCACTAAGGTGCCTTACCATGTCACTTCATGTATGCCTGTTACTGAGTCTATTGAGTTGTGGTAATAATATAATATGTTTATGCAGTGATAAGTACGGTGTGTGTACCATGTGCGTACTCTCAAAGTTCTGTGAAATCTTATCTTATCTATCTTTTTCTTATCTTATTTCAATTTTTGTTGTTGTTATTTTTCGTTCCTCCTTGTCTCTAGTCAAGACTGCAGTTTTAGTCCTGAAAACGGCTCTCTTAGGGCTTGGCGCCGTAGAGAAGGTCCGATTGAAGGCAAGGACAAATAATGTGTCTATGTTTATTTTGTCTCGATTTGTGTCCTATTCCATCACGATACGTCTATAAAAAAATTGTCAGAAAGGAAATTTGGGCCTTCGAGTGAGTGCCTTAAAAAAAAAAAAACCGCAAGAAATTAGCAAAGTGGGATTCTGCCACCAGCGGGATATGAACATTGGGACTTCAGGCACCCAAAAGATATGCTCTAACCACTAGGCCATTGCTCCGACAAGCACAGATGGATGGATAGAGGGATGGAAGTATTAGTGAAGGAACGGGGTAATGTGGAAGAGTGGGGATGAATACAGAGACACGCCAAATAATGTTACGAAAAAAAAAGTAAAACCGTCCGTTTCACCCCATGTAAACAATGTAGACATTCCTATCAGCTTGTAATGCCGAACCTTGTAAACAACAGTATGTGCTAACAGTGGCTAATTGAAAAGGTTACTTTGATGCCTAAATCTCCAGAAACTTCAAAACAACTGCCGTGCTACGGAAGAAAACCGTATACGCCAATCTAGGTCAGAGCCTCTTTTTAACATCATTCATTTGGGTAAGATAAGATAAGTAACACGTTATTACCCCATGAGGGAAATTCTCTTTCACTGGGCGTTTAAGAGCCCATACCTGGTATACATATCCAACGCATCATTATATAATATAAACATTTGTGAGTGTGCATGAGAAAACCCGGCATAAGTCGGCAAAACTGATTTTGAGAAAAACGGCTTTGCAGTGAAAATATGGGTCCCACACAAACTTCCAACTTGGCTGTTGTTTAGGGGACCGTGGCATGTTACAGGGTAAACTGTAGACGAGCAGTGAACACTACTCACTATGATTGTAAAGGCTTTGTAATTAGACCACGGTCTCCTGACAAGATCCAAAAACTTCCGACTTGGCTTTTTCTAGGGGACCGTGGCATGTTACAGGGTAAACTGTAGATGAGCAGTGAACACTACTCACTATGATCTCTATAACTGCTTAGTTATTAGACTACGGTCTCCTAACAACAATCACTCCAATATTACTTGGTCAATTAGCTATTGCCACTTTTAGGATTAAATGCCGTTTTCTCAAAATCTTGTTTTAGGGGGGTCACTGACTTCAATTTATCAGAAATGTCTTGTCTTTTATTATACGTACAGAACTCAAAATGTCATGTTGCCGACTTAAGCCTGGTTTTCTCATGCACACTCAAATTTCATAACTCAATAACAGGCTTATTGCAGTAACGTGGCATGGAACTCTAGTAAAATATGGCACACATCTAGCTATGATGTCTTGTTGAGACGACTAGCGAAGGGTTATAAACGATCTTCTTTTTGCGTTATTAATTTTTATGACATGTGCTGTCTAGTTCTACCTGCCTAATGATTTTATGAGAAAATAATATTCTCTTTTTGACCATCACAAAATGGAAATTCAAGTCAGAACGCAGCGGAGCACAGCTCGAAATGTTTGTTTGTGTCACATGTAAAATTTTACTTTGTGGCGTATGGGCCACAGACTAATAAAATACCCAGACTGGATGATCCCATTGTGTGACGTCACAATACATCGAAAGGTCCGCCATTTTAGGTTTACGGTTGCGACCGACGCTTCAGCATAGCTACAATGCAGCGGTCGCTAAAAGTCCCTACGGTCATCATTTACAACAATAAAAGAAGGCAGATGTAGACAATAAAATGAAAGGATAGGCAAGTTAATACATTAATAATACAAGTATAACCAATCTTGACAATTAAAACAAAAAATTCTACTGCAAATAGAACTCGAATCAGAATTTCCCGAGCGGCGGCCATGTTGGTTATACAGCCGCCGCTCGGGAAATTCCGTAAAAAAAGACACAGCGCGAAGCTCGTGTTTCCAGTCTGATTAATTTATTAGTCTGTGGTATGGGCAGTCTATCTCAATGTCACTGCAGTATAATAGCGCATTCAGATTAGTCACAATGCTGTCTTCTGTGCAAAGCACCTTAAGCCAGGGCTCTTGTAAGAATGAGGTACCTCGAAATAGCTGGAGTTATCAGAAATATAACACTTTTTGCACTATGTCTTAATGTTCGCTATTTGTGACATGATTCCCAGAGTGCACTTGCAGATTTTGATCTGCCAAATAGTTACAGTTGAATGTGACGTCACACCCATGAGTTTCAGCAGAGAGTATGTATGTACAGAGAGGTTTCACTATCAGTCGATTTGCACTGCGAGACACGGGAGGCTCCGTGAAACCACTGTTAGCATGGGGCAGATAGTAGGTCGCTGCGGTAAACAATACCTGTTTGTGCATTTCCACGGGGCTTAAGAGCTTACAAAACAGCTCTGAATAGTTTCAGTCAGCCCCAAAATATGAACAAACTACTGTAAACAGATATGCACACCACACTGTCTTTGGTGAAGGCGGCCTCTTTCAATTCTTGTTTACCGCAGCGACCTAGTTTCGCGATTTGGCGGAAGTGACATCTTTCTATAAATACATTCTCTCTGGTCACAGTGAGACTTCGCATACCAGCCACGACTTCTTGGATCTCACGGAAACTGGACGATGTGACATCACTATTCAACAAGCGGACCGATCAAACTTGGCTGACGAACGGCTAGTCAAAAGCTGGGTTTTCATATGTGCGGAAAGGAAAACGGCAAACGAAAATGAAAATCCTTAAACGCAGCTTCCGTACACAAGGAAACACTCTTTCTTTTTACTAGTTAAGTTATGTTTGGCTCTTCCGTTTGCCGTTTCCGTTTCCGTACATGTGAAAACCCAGCTTTAGGCACGATATAGAAATTAAGCCCCTCAATGTGGTACACATCAGCAGGTCTTTTTCGTTATTCTGTCACCTTCGGCTAATCTTGGCCACAGACCAGCGGCACTGGGAGATGAAGGATTTCTACATACAGCTAAAACAATAACAAGTTACTGGACCCTGAGATAGAAGTTGTACTGGAGCCAAAAAGGCGGGTCACCGCATTTCAGAAATCAGGCTAGCTAGCTGGCAGGCTGCTGTTGTTGTTGACCTTCGCTAGGTCTGAGCATGATTTTCATAGGCGTGGATGGACTCAGGGGAGTGTTTTTAGTGGATGGAGTAGGAGGACGCAAAAGTTGCTTCCTTTTTTTAAGGGGGCGGGGTCGGTGAGAGAAAGAGAGAGAGAGAGGGGGGGGGGTGGGGAAGAGACAAACAGAAACATGGACACAATGTTACAGAAAAAAAACTGGACAAACAGATCGATGGAATGAGAGAGAGAAAAAGAGAGAGAGAAAGAGAGAGAGAGAGAGAGAGAGAGAGAGAGAGAGAGAGAGAGAGCGAGAGAGAGAGAAAGAAACACAGACACAACGTTAAAGAAAAAAAAATACGACATAGAGATCGATGGAATGAGAGAGAGAAAAGAGAGACGGAGAGAGAGAGAGAGAGAGAGAGAAAGCGAGAGAGAGAGAGAGATAGAGAGAGAGAGAGGGGAGGGAGAGAGAGAGAGAGAAACAGAAACAGACACAATGTTAAAGAAAAAGTAGTACAAACAGATCGACGGAATGGGAGAGAGAGAAAGAGAAAGAAAGAGAGATAGAAAGCGAGAGAGATAGATAGAGAGAGAGAGAGAAACAGAAACACAGACACAATGTTAAAGAAAAAAGTAGGACAAACAGATTGACGGAATGAGAGATAGATAGATAGAGAGAGAGAGAGAGAGAGAGAGAGAGAGAGAGAGACAGAGAGACAGACAGAGAGAGAGAGAGAGAGAGAAAGAGAATGAACCACAAACCTCTACTGAGTTGTAAGTTATCCACTATAACAGATGGTTTACGGCTCTAAGTAACGTTCGGAATACAGTCCGTAAAGTGGTAACTAAATCATCGCCTCATTCCTACATTACAATCTGTGGCCTTGGTCTTAATCTAGCCAGTCTTCTGATAATTTGCACTGGCTTGTTTGTTTAAGGCAAGCATCACTTTATTATTCCACGAGAGATACAGAAGATCATGTTTGCCCTTCCCAATTCGCCTCAACAAGACATTACAGCTAGATGTGTGCCATATTTTACTAAGGTTGCGTGCCATGTTATTTCATGTAATAGAATCTGTTATTGAGTTATGAAATGTTTATGTATTGATGCATTAGATGTGTACCATGTACGTGCTCTTAAACATTCTGTGAACGAGAATTTCCTCGGGGGATAATAAACTGATTCTCAGCTTATTTTATGTTATCTTATTTTGCTTTGTTTGGCATTTACCTCACTTTTCATCACAACAAGTATAATAATGTATCTGTTCCTGGTATTACAAATGAGATACGCCTCTTAAAATTCATGTTGTGTTGAGGTTTTCTGCCCGAGTTAATGCTGATTAAATCCTTTACGTTTCATTATAAAAGTCAGGTAGTTTTTCCATTGCACCACGTGGCAAATTTCCGACATCTGATGTACAAAACCTGACTTGAGATAGCTCACTTTCACTCTTGACAATGGGAATTGGCATTAAGTGCCATGACTATAAAGCAAGCTGCTAATAGGGACCGGAAATAAGAGTTACTATGATCTATGTTCAAGGATTTTTGGGTGAAGGAAGCGCATATCCGTACAATATGTTGTGCACACAATTTGATGACGTAGAACACACAATGTGAATGAATCTTCTACATTCATAGAAGAGCGCTTACATTTCAGACCAATCAGCTAGAGCTACTCCAGCCCACGTTATCGAATTGTGTGCACGACATGTTGTACGGATATGCAGTTCGTTTGGGTGAAACACTTTACCAGGTATAATTATGATCAGAATCCCCCCCCCCCCCCAGGTGAGATACTTAACCCTTCCCTCCCCCTACCCCTCCTCCTCTCCCTTGCCTGGGACACGCAGGGTCAGACTGACATTATTTGATGTGAAGACAAACAGCCCTAACATTAACAGTTGATGTCAACATGGAGGTGGACGATGATGGACGACAGTGTTTATCTTACACTGCTGTCCAGATTTCAAAATGTAGCCAGTTTGCTTTCAGGGCAGTGTCTTTTATTTTATGCAACACTGACAGAATAATAATATTATTATTATCATCTGGGCCACACCCCGTCTGTACGTCATCGCCACAGCATTAACACATTAACATAACTTTGTTGTAATAATCAGGACCAACATTAAAATACTACATGTATATTGGGCAGAACTGGGACGTGTTAAAAATCATTTTTAACATGTTAGGAATAAAAATAGATAGATCTACGTTTATATATTTTTTTATTTTGAAACCAGAATATCAATAAACTAGATGAGCTACCGGGCATTGCCCAGAATAAACAATCATGTAATCCCCCCCCCCCCCTCTCTCTCTCTCTCTCTAGTCATGCACACTAGAACACTACGCACCAAAACTGAACGCTTGATACGATTACTTTTTATGACATGCACGGCACTATATATATTACGAAACAAACATGCAAAAATACAGATGTTACATAGCAATAAACATTGTTATTTTTTTAAAATACATGCTTGAAGTAAACAACTTTTAATTTTAGCCATCATCTTCCTTATCTCAATTGCCACCTTCCTGCCAAATTTAAGGCCTGAAGAGTGTATGGTTTGGTCAGTGACTCATGCCAAAGGTTGCAAGTTACTGAAATATATATAATAGATAAAGGCATGTCAGTATCCCACTGGGGACAGTTTTGCAGCTGCCACTTTGAGAAACGATGCTCTGAAGGAAAAACGGATCTGCAGTTTTACTTTTATTAGATAAAGAATCTTCAAGCTGAAAACGAACCCATAACGTCGGCATAACGAAACAAAATCGTGCAAGATGCAAACTCAAATCCAAACGCAACTTCAAAAACAACAACACCAACAATGCCTGAAAGCTTTCACAAACATTACACATATGTGAGTGTGCATGAGAAAACCCACAATAAGCCGACAGAGCTGTTTGAGAAAAACGGCTTTGAAATGAAAATATGGGTCCGGCACAAACTTCCAACTTGGCTGTTGTTTAGGAGACCGTGGCATGTTACAGGGTAAACTGTAGACGAGCAGTGAACACTACTCACTGTGATCTCTATAACGGCTTTGTAATTAGACTACGGTCTCCTAACAAGATCCAAAAACTTCCGACTTGGCTGTTGTTTAGGAGACCGTGGCATGTTACAGGGTAAACTGTAGATGAGCAGTGAACACTACTCACTATGATCTCTATAACGGCTTAGTTATTAGACTACGGTCTCCTAAAATCAATCACTCCAATATTACTTGGTCAATTAGCTATTGCCACTTTTAGGATTAAATGCCGTTTTCTCAAAATCTTGTTTTTTTGGGGGGGGGGGGGGGGGGAGGGGGTCACTGACTTCAATTTATCAGAAATGTCTTGTCTTTTATTATATGTACAGAACTCAAAATGTCATGTTGCCGACTTAAGCCTGGTTTTCTCATGCACACTCACATATTTTTAAATGAATTACCACTGAGAGGGCATTCGTGTATGTGATAGGAACAAAACCTAACTGAAAAAACCACCAAAAACAAAAAACTTTGAAATAATCTAAATTGACGGGTCGTGTAGAAACTAACATAGCAATGACATGTTTAATTAACTTAACTGAATACACTTATTAAAAAAATGATAGATGTGATGAGGTTTGGTTCTGCCCAAGCACCAAATAGCAACGATGCCATGCAAAGTCAAGGTAAAATTACGTAAAGTATTTTGTTTAAACTGTAAGATAATTATTGACCCAGTGGCTAATGACACAGTGAAGTAACGACCATGTGATTAGTACAGTAGGGCATGGGAACTGGGTGTTTTTTTTCTTGCTTTTTTTTTCTTTCTCAAATCAAATTGTAGTGGAATTTTTACTTTTGTCCTCATATTCTGATTCATTCATGGAGGTCATGGTGCCATCACCGTGGCTTTTTTCCAGTTGTTTTTTTTTCCGGGGGGGGGGGGGTTGAGGGTTAGCACCAAGGTTAGTGGGGATGAGTTTGCTGTCAGAACATCAGAACTTCTTGATACTGAGTAATTTCTATGGAAGGCAATGATTCATGAACTTCAGTTTGTCGGTTGTACGGGAAGAATGGCATATGGAAGGAAGAAAGAAAAAGAAAGACAGGCAAAATGAAAGGCAGAATGAAAGAGTCAAAAAGACACACAGGAAGAAAGAAAGAACAAAATGAAGGAAAGAAAAATGAAAAGGAAAGAAACAGAAAGAAAAAAAGAAAGAAAGATTGAATGAACGCAAGAATGAGAGAAAAAGAAAGACAAATGAAGAAAAAGATAAGAAGAAAGAAAGAAAATGGAAGAGAAAGAAAGAAAGATTGAATGAGCGCAGGAAAGAAAGAAAGAAAGAAAGAAAGAAAACAGAAAGAAAAAGGCAGAAAAAGAAAGAAATAGAGAAAGAGAGAAAGAATGGAACGTTTGTGAAATAAATTAACCGGCGGAGAAGTAGAAACAAAATGTAATTCCACCCAAACAAGGAACGCGGGTACATACATGTATACATAAGCCCCCCCCCCTCCCCCAAAGTGGTTTGGCCCACTACAAACAGCCAGTTAACAGTACACGGCAGAACTTCTACTACTAAATTAATAGTGTAATTGACCTGACCTTGGGTCAAGGCCGTTCTTGTAGAACAACAAATTCAATGGCCTGGCTAGAAATCCATATACGCTGTTCAAAACAGCCTAGGGTAAGCTGACATAAGCCTATGTATGAACGTGGGTGCTTGAAACCAGGAACTCATCATAAAAATGATATCCTAATCATAATCATAACAATGAAAAGGAGGAGGGGGAGGAAGGAGGAAGGGGAGGAAGGAGGAAGGGGAGGAAGGAGGAAGGGGAGGAAGGAGGAAGAGAAAAAAAGAAAGCAGAAAAAGAGGAGGAGGAGGAAGAGTGAGGGGGGGGGGGGGGAGGGGAAAGGAGAAGCAAAAAAAATTTTTTTTAAAGAAGAGGAGGAAGAAGAAAAAGAAGGAGGAAGAGGGAGGAGGAATGAGAAGGGATGAGGAAGGAGGAGGAGGAGGGAGAAAGAGGGTGGAGGAGGGAGGAAAAGAAGAAAGAAAAACAATAACGGAGATCAAAATAAGTAAACAGAAAATTAGAAGAAAATGTAGCTAGCAAGATTGAAACAGCCGGCCATGAACTGAACCAAATTGAAGACTATTTTCAGACACGCGTTAACTTCAAAACATTAAATATAATTAAAGGCTATTTTAAAACGTTCGTAATTAGTGGAAGCTATAAAAAAATAACCACGAGAGTGCGTTTTCATTCGCGACTCCGCAAACAGAAAGTTATTTAGTCTCCAGTCTCCAAATATAAAGGTATTGGTAGAAGTATTGTGACAGCAAATACTAGCACTTGGGTAGCACGAAAGCAAAGTGTCTGTTTTTCACTTTTTGTCAGAGGTCACAATGTAGAGTCATAGTTCTATTTTTGATTACCAGAGGAAAAAACAACAAAAGAGTTTGCCTGTTGAAGGACACAAACCGATTTGATTGTAAGGCGAGAAGACTCCATCTTGTGGCAAGAAATATGGTCTTAATGTGTTAGGATAACCTTATCAAATTCCTTTATCATAGACTGGTCATCTTGTGAATACTATTTTGTATTTGCTGTTCCTGTATGCTTTTAAAATAACGATATAATTACGACTACTACTAGAGTTGCTATCACCACCTACTAAAGAACTGCTGCTGCTCATACAACGACCACCACCACCACCACCACCACCACCACCACTACTGCTATAACTACTTCTACTACTACTACTGCTTCTGCTACTACTTCTAATACTACAACTGCTACTCCTTTTATTACTACTACAACTGTTGCTACTACTGCTACTACTACCACTACTACTTCTACTACTACTACTACTACTACTACTACTACTAGCACTACTATTACCACTACTACTACTACTACTATAACTACTTCTACTACTACTACTACTGCCGCTACCACCACTACCAGTGTTACTTCTATTACTATTACTACAACCACAGCCATCACTACTTCTGCTAATACTATTACTCTCTATGGTCATCATCGTCTTAATAATAATAATAATACTATAACAATAATGATAATATTAACAATAATAATAATGATAATAGGGAGAAGCAGAGAAAGCAGGAAAAACGAACTGAAATTATTGGGACGGGAATTATCGAAGACATTCAGAGATTGACACCCCCCTCCCTCCTTCCCCAGACGAGTGTTTCCGCCGTTGACTTCCTGATATTAATTTATTACTGTCATCCTTGTCCCGGTCAAATCGTCCAACTATTAAGAGACATTAGAGAAATAAGAAGAGCAAAATTGTACACTTTCTCACTACTTAACCCTTTCAAAGCTACGTTGTCAATCTTCCAAGCCATCCAAGCATCAGTGACACGCTGTTTGTGATCAAAAACGACCTTAGATATATGTAGGATTTTTCTACAGTTCTGCATGTAACAATCAAACTAGATCTAAATGACAGAATTCTAGATTTTACAGAAACGTGATGGAATGCCAAGGATTTCTGATTAAAACAAAAATACGAATCAGAAAATTTAAACCGATTGGGAATTCAATTGAAGTCGAATGCGACAGTCTACTGGTAATTAAGTTATGTAAAATTCTGTCGTAAGTCTACACGGCACGGAGAGAGTTAACCAACTGATAAAAACTGGTATTTTCCATCTTCTCCGATAAGGAAAGTGTTAACAGAGCTTGATTGCACACAGTTTACACTTGGAGAGTTCATTAACATTCTTGGCTCTTGTGAAAGTAGATAAATATTGGTGGCCCGAGTGTAGCTTGTGTGAGAATTGATTTTTTTGTGTGCTGAGAACGTTTTGCCCTAACTTTGTGACACGTGCAGGAATGGACCACACACAACTTAATGTTCGTGCGAAACTGCTTCATTTTTTTTCTCTTCGGTGATTACACTGAAACATTCAACATTTGCTTGAAATTTACACAGAAACGAAAAAAGCTAAGCGAAGAAATGAATATGAAGTGCAGAGAGAGAGGTTTAGGACGAGAGATAGAAAGAAAGTAGAAGAAGGAAAAGGATGAAAAGCGAAAATGAGGAAAGGAAAATGAAGAGAAGGAGAAGTATAAGAAAAAAAAAAGATGAAGGAAGAGAAGAATGAGAAATGCAGGAAAGAAAGAAAGAAACAGAGAGAGAAAGAAAGAGAGAACAAGAAAAAGATGAAGAGGATTGGAGAAGGAGGAAGAAAATGAAGAGAGAAAAAAAAGAAGAAAATGATAGATAATAATGATAATGAGAAAAAGAAGAAGATAGAAAGAAAGAAAAAAGAAAGAAAGAACGATAAAAAGATGAAGAGAAGTAGAGAAAAAGAAGAACTAGAGGAAGAAAAGAAAGACAGAAAGCAAGAAAGTAAGAGAGAAAGAAAGAAAGAAATGGGACAACTGAGTGTCTACAATATGAACATAGTTGTTACAAAGAAATTTCATTCTAATATCAGGAATTATGAATAACAACACCTCACGGTACAGGTCTACAAGGAAGTAACTGATTCTATTATTTAAATCTTATTATCGATTGTTTCTTCCTTCTTCCCATATATTATTATCGAACAGATTTGACCTGGATTTGCAACCAAGCTGAAATCTTGGACATGGCAGCTTGATTCAATGAATTGTGGAAGAGTAGTGTCGTCTTCATTTACATCTGTTTTCGCTTTGTGTTTCGTCATTCTCAATTATTTTCACTTGGTCTTAAGTCCCTTTTATGCAGAATGTGGCTATTATCAGAGAGGAGACTTGCCCATCCTCTTCTCCTTAAGGTGGTCTTCGAATGAGTGTCTTGGAACACCACCGGAAATTGGTGTGATTGGACGTAAAACAAATTTTGGTTAAGCTGAACCCAGTCCTGAGCGAGATTCGAACCGCGGACTCCTGGCAGCCAGGTCAAGTGCTCTGACCATTGACATCGGCATGGTTGGACATTTGGTTTAGTACAATTCTTGCCCTGAGCCAGATTCAAAATCTCGGCCTTCTGTATTGAGGTCAGTGCGCTCTGACCATATCGTAACTGCGCTGGTTTCCTGTTCTCGTTACCACTACTCCAAAGTGAATATAACTTTTCGCTACTGCAGTTCTCGTTTGTTCCATCGCCAATTTTTGCACATCTGAGAAATTTAACGTTAAACGTTTGTGTCTTTAGTATTATGATAAGGAGTTAGAATAAACCGGAACTGTGAAACAACTTGATAAGTGCCACAACGTATTTTAAATAAGTGTCAAAGTGTGCATTAATTTTGTTATACCTCTTCTACACACTAAAAGATCTCCAGGTTTTCAGAAAATGGAGATAGAACAAACAAGACTGAAGTCGCGATTTGTAAACAGGCGTGATGATCTCCCATTATGCTGAATTTGTTACAGAAAAAGATCATATGTAACAAAACCTAAATTTTACATCTCAAGAAACTCGAAGATATTTGGGTGAGCGGAATAGAACAAGGAGTTGAGTTGTCTATGGTTTGTGGTTCTCTTGGTAGATAAATCATCTGATGCCCATAGACCGGGTGGGGCACATGGCATCAGTTTCGATGTGTTGTATCAACAGCTAGGCATGTAAGCGTATTTAATTAGAGAATGTATTCGACTACTGCTGGTGCTTTTTGTATGCCTCACCATTGGTGCTATTTGCATGTCAGTATTATGTAAAATGAAGAAGTGTTGAGACAAGCAGGTAAAAAGAGGACACTCGTAAACAAAGTCATAAAAAGACAGGGAACATCCTTTGGATATATAATGAGAGGACTAGAACATTCGGTAACAACAGGGAAATTCAATGGAAGAAGCCGGGGACGACAACGCATAAAGATGCAGGACGACCTAAAGGCCTGGCTGGGAATGCACACCACCAACGACGTCATCAGGGCTACGGAAGATCGCGAGATATGGAGGGTCATGATCGCCAACGCCTGCCGGCAGGGCACTTAATGATGATTAAGTAACGAGCGCTTTTTGTATGTCCCGAAACATTAGGGTAGCCACACAAAGGCCACCGAATTCGGTCACCGAGCCACTAGGCGCTTTAGGTGAGAAGAATTGCACTATATAATTTGAACAACTGCACATAGAGCCCACCTCGATTCGGTCCGTTTATGTAGTGCAATTCTTCTCACCTAAAGCGCCTAGTGGCTCGGTGACCGAATTCGGTGGCCTTTGTGTGGCTACCCTTAGCCAGGGCAACAGGCTACAGGAGTTTAATTTATGTGCCAATTAGCAGCCAGATATAATTAGGTTTCACAGCTGATGTTGACTCGACTGTCTTCCTGCGTGATAATCTCCTTCATGACGCCATTGACGCGTGCTGGAGCTCAGTTTTGATTCATCAGGTACGGGTCTGCCTGCGTCCGTCCCAGTCATGTTATGTGATGTGTGAAGCCGTAAGGTCGGCTTTGAGGCTATATCCAACCTGCCACCCTACGGAAATCCGACACCTGGGACTGATTTGTTACAGGACTGACGTCAGGTTTACACACATCGTCGGCCTGGTGAAAAAGGGCGTATGTCCAAAAAGTCAACTTTTCAGGAGAGACAAAAAACTGATTTGCGATCAGACTAGACCAGATAGCACCACCAAACTTTGAGATAATCTGAAAATTGCGCCCCTTTACAATGTACCATTGTCAATGTTATTATGAAGTAACTTAATCATTGTCTCTTAAAGAAAAATAAAAGGTTCCACAACAAATAAAATATATGTGTTCACACAATGCAGGTTTTGTTTGCGGTGCTGAAACTTGGATTGTCCATGTAGTATTCTTCAGTAATAAAGCCAACATTATTTTACTAATGGGCTTTTGCTTTGAAAAGTATATCCCTCTGCAGGTTGTGGCATGTCTCTGTCCACATTACACCTGACATTGCTCCCGCGCAAAGTATACTGATGTATAATGCTCATAACTAAACTCCGGGTGTGGGTCCAAGACACCTGTAAAAAGCATGATGGAGCGCTGGTAATATTAGTCCCTTCTCACATAATGGAAGGAGGTCCTCCACTTTTCCTTTTTCACGGTCTTTACTTTAAGGTGTCTGTAGCATCTCCTGCAAGTCAAAGCAAACAGCTATCTCATTCTCGTTTTCTTTGGCGCTTCTCTTCGAATCCTCTTTCCTCTGCCCAGCCTTGGTTTTCTCAGCAATGTGACTGTCATATTTTTCTTTTGATTTTTCTTGTTCATCCCTGGGGGATTTTCGAATATGCTACAAAAGTCACATCTGGCTTTTAAAGGCTGGTGAGATCCAAGATTAAACTCATGACTGAAAATCGTTTCATACACTGTTTTACTGGCTGGCCTGTTACCTGATCCTGTCGCTCTTGAGAATACATGTTGCACATTTTTGTATTAGTAAGGTGCGATCCAAGGTACTCCCGTGCTCTGTCCTTTCTGCAATAGTGACTTTCAACTTTGGGGAATCTGTTTATAATATGGTTTCTTATGACATCTTTTTCTTCACCCAGCTCATGGGGATTTTTCCCATGCTTGCCTCTACCATCAGGTGAAGTTGTTCCATGTACTGTCCTTTCCTTCAATGCAGTGTCGCTCACGTCAATTGTATGAAGGAAAAATGTTTTGCACAACTTAATGTTTTCTTCCTTAATCGCGAAAGACCAGTCAAGAGTTTTTTGGCGCCAATTCATCGTTTGTCTTGCTTTGTTTTTTCATCTTTGGCTTAACATTGCTGCTAATAAAAGCACGTTTAGCTGTTTGGTCTGGAATCCTCCAAAATGCATGAAAAGTGGCGTCCCTGTCCTCCTCTGTTATCTTATCTTGACACTTCATTCTGCACTTTTGCCCACATCCTGGTTTCATCAGTGTCTTGCCCTTTGAACTTTACCCCTCTTGGTTACGTATTCTGTACCAGCGTTTCTTGCTCTTTCTCTGGACTTTACTGCCCAATTTTCCTCATTTCTTTGTCTTTTGCTTGATCTGTTCTCTTCATGAAGAAAATGATTCTTCAGACTGGATAGATGTTGATCTGCTGAGCGATGTCGTATCTGTCCACGTCTCTGTCCTGCCCGAATCTGTGATAGATACGCCAGGATCCCGAATGCCACCACCTTCAACTACTTCTTCATTTTGGCTGGTGGACAGCGTGATGTTTTCAGAATAAGATTCACTTTTACGACTGCGCTTCCTTTTTTGGCGGCAGATACTCATCATCGCCATCTCCAGGAGAATCTGAAATGTGACAAAAATTGACATCACTGTCCTCATCTAAGCTGACGATGGCTTTTAGTTGGCACAGGGCTTGCTTGGCAGACAGCTTAGATCGACGCTGCGAGGTAGTCTGTCTCTGAAGCGCAACGTATTTGCTCACTGGAATATCTTCTTCTGAAGAATCGCTGCTGTCTGATTCATTACACCTAAGATCTGCACTTTCGTCATCCAAATGAGAAACATCTTCGGTCGTTAGGATTAAGGAAGCAAGTTCAAATGGAGTGTCGATGCTAGTGTTTGCAATTTTGAGTGAAACTGAAAGTTTCTGGAAGAATCCAGCAAGTTCAGTGTCATTTCTGTGTAAAATAAGCGTGGCTTTGCCGTCAGCACACATTGTTTCGACTGTGTGAATCAAAGACAAAGTATGAAGAAGCTGATCTGATGATGGCACATGAATATGTTGGAACACAATCATCAATGGTCATAATGCCATAAGTCTCAATATTCTTGACTGCATTGCAGAAATCATAGAACGCTGGGCACTGGTTCAGAAGGGATCAGTACATGGATGCACCAAGATTAATTTGAAAATGTCTGCCATACAGCCATACTGATTTGGGCATGTCAGAAAACAACGAGTATACATGATCCTTTCTCTGAATACAGTAGAGCCAGTCTCCTGACTGAAGAATATTATCTATGTTCTGCTTCTCCTAAAGTTTAGCATGTGTTATCTAATTAAAGAGAATGCTCGCAAGTGCATTAAACATGCATTGCTTTCCAGAAGATTTATATTTGACTGCACTTTGGTGGTCACTGCCTTGCACTGAATTCCAGAAACTCAAGTCGACATTTTCATCGAAGCCTTACTTATCTCCATTTGATAATAAGTTTTTTGTAGTTGCTTGCAGTACAGTAAAATGACCGCCAGGCTTGCGTGGCAGGAAAATATAATGCACCACGGTGTGCAGATAGGATGGTATTACAGATAATATATTTGTGTTCCTGCCTCACAAACTGAATGGTTCAATGTTGGAACAAAATGTGCCTTTATTTCATGGTTGGGTGAAATGAAATAACCCTTGCTTAATGAAACTGGTGGTTAGTAACCGACAAAAAGTAACTGTGCATAAACACGGAAGTACACAAAACGTAATACGTTGAACTGCAAATCAGTACGGTAATCTCTTATCATCATTATATACTACTGAATACCATTTGAAGTAATCAAGTTTCTTGAGTGAGTACCTTTAGGATTGAGAAAATAAATTATTGATGTATATCTAGCAACATAAAACAAATTCCAGCTTTCAGAAATTTGGCCCTTACAATAAAATAAAGTAGAATAGAAACTGCACGTTTCTTGGAATCGTCGTCCCTCTCTGACCAACAACTCTCCCCCCAGCCCCCTTCCCCCCGATGTCTTCCGGGATAGAGAGTTGGCCAATCTAACCGCCAAACTGAAATGACTTACGTCCACTGAAACAAGAACGTCACGTCACAGGGTTTTGCAATGCTCCCTTTGTGATATGTGATGCCTCAACACCTCAGGAAAGCATTCACTGAAATAGTTATTTGCCTGCTTATTGTATGAAAAATGACATTTGCTGAATCGTGGGATCTTCTAAGTGACCAGCATCGGATGAAACGCTTGGCCCGCTCACTAAAAACGCTTCCAGATAATGACCATAAGGTCTGATGAAAACAGACGTATGTTGACTTACGCCCCCTGCATGCCCTGAATATTTCTAGATATACAACCCTAAGTCAACATACGTCTTTTTTCAAGGCAGAAATATCCAGCCTCATACTTACGTCAAATTTTCCCGCCTTCATATCTCTGTTAGTTTTCAAGCTAGAGAGCTCATCTTTTGACATAACATGCGCCTTTTATTGCCCTTCGCAAGATTGAAAAAAAGCAAAACAGGCGTAAGTTGAGTTACGCCTCTTTTTCACCGGACCGACGACATAGGAATGCCGTCGTTGCCAACGTAGATCCGATGATTACGACATCGCTCCGCCGTCGGTTTGATGTAGGGAACCAGCCAGGCCGAAACTGGTCATTATCGTGCTGACGCGCCTTTAAACCCAAACTCAGACTCAATACAGAGAACCGCCCTATGGTAATCCTACCAATCATACAAAAATCTTACGTTGGATTGATGCAGGGTTGTTGGCTAGGTAGGTTCATGATGGTCACTGACGGATGGATTATTATTATTGTAACAGGGTGATAGATTGGCAAGGTATAACTAGTAGTTATAATAATATTGTGCCTATAACTAGCGTGGGAAGATAGTTAACGGCGGGGAGACAGAGTCATTGTAGGCCAGAGGGGGAAAGTAGCCGATGCAACTGAAGTGCTTTGACACCCGAAAAGGGTAGTGTTTACTTGACCGCCGTACTTGTCGATCAGATCACCTGGGAATTGCTTGGGGGGTAGAGCTGTTTCAATAGTATTTGACGTGGAGTCGACGGGGGTGGCTATTAGGATAACTAATGTACACTCGGTGAGCGTCTTGGGACGCTACCTGACTGGGTATAAATCCCCGAACGCTCCTTCCAACTTCAGACCGCTGAGAGCACTCACCAGCTTCGTGCCGAAGAGGAGACCACAACCGCAACTGTAACTTTGTACTAGTCTTGTGAGTGGGGAAGGTCAGGGAACCCGCAAACATCCTTTGTCAGAGCGTGGTATCTTTGGTATCTTGTCGGCATTTGGGCTGTTGCTGAGTGGTAAGTTAATTGTACGATGTATGTGTATTTTACTTAATGTTCATGATTGTAGAACCTAAATCTAGTGGGTTTACTTTGGTATAACTACTGCCTCTGAGAGAGTCACGGAAACGCCGTTATATATATGTTACGAAACCTTATAGGATGGGGTCCGTTAGAGAGAGCGTTATTCTTCGTGGGGAACGTGTAAATATCATTAAAACTGTATTGATCGTTTATTCTATTGCCTATATGGGAGCCTATGGAGTATGGGAGCTGCAGCCTGACTTATAACAGTGTCAGCGGTTAAAAGTGTTAATGATGAATATCCGTCATGGAGTAAGTATGGAAGTCATGCCTTCCAGCAGTAGATTAGGACTTTGCGATTGTTTTTCTACAGAGGAGGAAGAACAACACCTTCTTGGCTTCTCAACTTCTTGTCCTTTGATTAACGACATCGTAGCGTCTTGGCTTCCCGACCTATTGGTACCTGCCGATACCTGTTGATCTAACTGCGCAGTCAAGCCAGGGTAGAGAGGAAGAACCAGTGCCCAGATAGCGCCATACACCCCTAAAGGAGAGGTTTCCTTATGCTGAATGTTCCCATGTGTTTTATAAAATGTGCTAGAAATTGAATATTACGAAGCCATTTAATTAGCATGTACTGATTTGCATCAACTTCATTCCATCGAAATTCACATGAAATTGTATGACCTGTGTTCCTATTATTATTGAATGAATTAATAATTATTGTATATATGTAAGCAATACAGATATCGTTTGTTATAACTTATAGAAGAGAGATAGTCGATTATTTAGTGTGTTTGTGCCGTGCCCATCACGGCTGGTGTCAGAAGAAAGTTAGTGAGAGAAAGTGGAAACATCACAATGGTGTCAGAAGTGGGATCCTGCTAGTAAATAACATTTAATTTTGATCTGGGTCGTGTCAAGGGGCTATTGTGTGATTGTGTGGACAGGTCATCTGCCCTGAGGCGAGTGAGAGAGATTGACATTTAGTGCCTGGGACATGCTCTGATTTTACCTGTGCATTGACTGTTCAATTTTATCTTTTGTCACAGAGAAAATTGTTGTTTGCTATTGCAGGAATATTGTTGTTAACTTCACAGTTACGATCCACGCTTTATTGTTAGCTTTGTTTACAGGTCAATTGCTGATGGACTATCTGGGCGCACTGAAGCTTGCCAGACAAGAAGGCATTAGTGATGAGGAATTCAAAATTAGGTGGGACGAAGAGAAAGCCCAAAACCGAGAACAAAGGGCTATCGAACGAGAAGAAAAGGAGCGCGAACGAGAAGAAAAGGAGAAGGAAAGACAATTTGAAAGGGAGAGAATGGAATACGAACGGGAACTAGCCAAAAACGGGTGTCACAATGGTAAAGGGAATGGAAAATCTGCTGCCCCGAAGGTACCTAAAATTGCCATTTTTGATGACTCGCGCGAGGATCTCGACTCGTATTTGAAAAGATTTGAAAGGCTCGCGCAGGCAAATGATTGGGAAGAAGACACCTGGGCAGACATGTTAGGGGCATTGTTAACTGGCAGGGCGTTAGATGTTTATTCCGGTCTCAGCGATGAAGACAGTAGGGATTACGAGAAGGTAAAGAAGGTGTTGTTCAAGAAGTATCATCTCACGGCAGAGGGTTATAGGCATAAGTTTAGGGAGAGTCGTCTAGATAAGGACGAAACTTATACGCAGCTGTCCGTGAAATTGCAGAGATATTTTGAGAGGTGGGTAGACCTCTCAGAGGCAGAGAGAACTATGGAAGGGATTACGGATCTGTTAGTCAGGGAGCAGATGTTGAAGATTGTCGACTGTAATCTTTCCATATATTTGAAAGAGAGGGACCCCAAGTCCGTGCATGAGTTAGTTGAGATGGCGGACTTGTATAGTGAGGCTCATCAGTCGAAGCGAGGGCTGGAGCAACAGCAGAAGTCAGGTAAGAAGGTTGAGGAGAGCAGAAGTAAGGGTTTAGGAGTGAGTAAACCGGTATGCTTCAACTGTGGCTCTCCCAATCACCTGAGTAGGCAGTGTGACCAGGGCAGGACGAAGAAGGGTGCTGCTGCCACTGTCGAGGACAACCGAGGTAAGTCCCAGCGTGAGAGTGGGCGTGGTTGTTTTGTGTGTGGGTCACTTCTCCATATTGCGAGATTCTGTAGGAAGAGACAGAAAGAGACGACCGCAGTCGTACTAACCAGCGATGAGGAAGCCGATGACAGTCAGAGGGAGTCATCGGGCAGGGCGAATACTCAACCAGGGGCTGAGCAGGGCGTTGGGCCACAGACCTTCATTTCTTGGGAGACGGAAGGTAGGAGTATTGAGTTAGAAGGTTCGACAGAACATGAGCCCGGAGACGATGTTCCGGAGAATGATTTATCCGCTCCATTTTTGGAGAAGGGGAGGATAGGGGATAAAGAGATTACTATCCTTCGTGACACGGGATGCACGTGTGCGATTATAAAAAGGGACAAACTGCCTCCTAACAGCTTAACTGGGAAGAACAGGAGTTATGTCCTGATGGACGGGACGAGAAGGTCTGCTCCTGTCGCGGAAATGTGGGTAGAAACCCCATTTTATACTGGGCTTCTCGAAGCGCTAGTAGTGGAAGACCCAGTGGCCGATTTGATTATAGGAAACATAAAGGGGGCATCTCTTGAGAAGATAAGTGTGGTACTCACGCGATCTCGCAAGGTGGAGATTGACAAGGAAGAGCATGAGTGTGAGAATGCGAGTGTGAAAGTGAGTCAGACCACAGATAATGAGGAGGCCAAGGGCAACTCAACGGAGAAGGTAAGGGTAGGGGCCAAGATAGGGGGACTCACACCAGGTGAGATAGCCCGGGCCCAGAGAGAGGACGAAACTTTGAGAGTTTCAAGGGAGAGAGCCACGTTGGAGCAATCGGCTGAGGTAGGTACTCACATAAAGGAGAGTAAGGGAATTTACTATCGGGTAAAGAAGGCCGGGGCTGGACGTGCTGATGTGGAGCAGTTGTTGGTACCTAAGCAGTACCGAAGTGAGCTGATGAAGATAGCTCACGAAGGAGTGTTCGGGGGACACTTAGGAATTTCGCGCACACAGGACAGAATAATGCAGTCGTTCTTTTGGCCTGGGATAGGTGCGGACGTAGGTCGTTTCTGTCGATCGTGTGACGCGTGTCAAAGGACATCCAATAAAGGTAGGGTGACAAAGGTACCCCTAGTGCCGACACCCCTGATCGACACGCCCTTTTCGCGCGTCGCCATAGATTTGGTTGGTCCACTTCCGCGTACGGAACATGGGAGATCGCGTTATATTTTGACGCTAGTAGATTATGCCACGCGTTTCCCGGATGCCGTAGCCTTAAGGGGGATATCAGCTGAGCAGGTCAGTGAAGCGTTAATGGAAATATTTTCTCGGTTAGGCATACCAAAGGAAATAGTTTCAGATAGGGGATCACAGTTTACCGGTGAGCTGATGAGAGAGGTCAGTGCACTTCTCAAAACGAAACAGATATTCTGCTCGCCCGACCACGCGATGGCCAATGGTCTGTGTGAAAGATTTAACGGAGTGCTGAAGAATATGCTTCGCCGAGTAGCTCATGACAGACCCAAGGACTGGGACAGAATGTTGTGTCCACTGCTGTTCGCGTATCGCGAAACCCCACAGGCCAGTACAGGTTTTTCGCCGTTTGAACTAGTGTTCGGTCACCCTGTGAGAGGACCACTTGCAATACTGAAGAATCTGTGGACTGGGGAAGCGGAGTCAGAAACGAGGTCATCGTACGAATACGTGGTAGATATGAGGGAACGATTGGAGGATGCCATGAAAGTCGTAGCCGAGAACAGCAGCGTCGAAAAACACAGGCAGAAGAAATACTACGATAGGGGGGCCAAACAGAGGAAATTCCAAGTGGGCGATTCCGTCCTCATACTTCTCCCAAGTGACGGATCGAAACTACAGATGACTTGGAAAGGGCCTTACAAAGTAGAAGAGCAGAGAGGGTCAGTGAACTACATGGTGAACGTCAAGGGGAAGAGACGACTGTATCACGCGAATATGCTGAAGAAGTATATTGAGAGGGAAGACGAACAGGAAAACACAGAGGCAATAGCTGCAGCTATAATTGACGAGACCGATGAAGGAGAGGAAGCGACTTCGATGCCTCCGGAGACAGTCATGCCTAAGCTAGAACAGACCGAAACCTACAGGGATGTACAGTTAGGGGACACGCTAGATCAGGATCAGAGAGAACAGATGCAAGAGCTCATGGAAGAATACAAAGATATATTTACCGATGTACCGGGGCTCACTGACCTGATCAAGCACAAAATCCCATTGCTAGATCAAAAACCTGTGAAGGTAAGACCCTACCAACTACCGTACTCAACTAGAGAAGCTGTCAATGCTGAGGTAGGCAAGATGCTTGCGGCCAGAATCATCGAACCGTCCGAGTCCCCGTACAATAGTCCAATTGTATTAGTTAAGAAGCCCGATGGTCAACATCGTTTCTGCAACGACTACAGGCGGCTAAATGTTGTGACTGCCGATGACGCCGAACCGATGCCTGAGGTAGAAGCCATTATTTCCAATCTAGCGGAGGCAAAATATTTCACCAAGCTGGACTTGACAAAGGGCTTTTATCAAGTTCCGATGGCCGAGGAAGATAAACACCTGACGGCGTTCGCCACACCGTTTGGGCTATACCAGTACAGGGTCATGCCGTTCGGGTTGAAGGGATCCCCCGCCACATTTAACAGGCTCATGAGGAAAGTATTAAAAGATGCTGGCGAAGGGGTAGATGCATTTGTAGACGACTGTCTTATACACAGTGCAAATTGGCCTGACCACTTGGAACGTTGTCGGAATGTCTTCGAGCGACTGAGACGGGCAAAATTAAAAGCTAGACCTACCAAGACGCTAATAGGGATGACAGAAGTCGAGTACTTAGGCCATAAGCTGGGACAGGGGACTGTAAGACCGCAGGAGAGTAAGGTGCGAGCCATTGTCGACTGTGACCGACCGACGACCAAGACACAAGTGAGGAGTTTCCTGGGGCTAACGGGGTACTATCGGAAGTTTGTACCAAATTACAGTGCAATCTCGGCGCCGTTGTCAGACCTCACAAAGAAGTCCCAGGGCACAAAGTTCGCGTGGGGACACGCGCAGGAGAACGCGTTCAATGCCCTAAAAATTTGTTTGAGTTCCGAGCCGATACTACGGATGCCAGATTGGAACAAGGAACTGATTCTCCAGACAGACGCATCTAACCTTGGAGTGAGTGGCTGCCTACTTCAAGAAGACGAGGGTACGAAGTACCCAGTTGTATATGTTAGCAGAAAGTTGAAACCCGCGGAGAAGAACTACTCAACAATTGAAAAGGAATGCCTGGCCATAGTTTTCGCCGTTAGTAAGTTGCAGGCGTATCTGTATGGGAGAAACTTCGTGTTAGAGACGGACCACCGACCTCTAACTTGGATGCGAACTAAAGACCAGAAGAACGCGAGGGTAACTAGATGGAACCTGGCGCTGCAACCATATAACTTTCGGGTCAGCAACATCAGGGGGCGAGACGCTCTATGGGCCGACACTCTATCTAGATTACCAGTAGATTAATAATTTTATTAGCCGATTTTGCCAGGGAAAATCGACTTAAGTGGGGGCGATTGTAACAGGGTGATAGATTGGCAAGGTATAACTAGTAGTTATAATAATATTGTGCCTATAACTAGCGTGGGAAGATAGTTAACGGCGGGGAGACAGAGTCATTGTAGGCCAGAGGGGGAAAGTAGCCGATGCAACTGAAGTGCTTTGACACCCGAAAAGGGTAGTGTTTACTTGACCGCCGTACTTGTCGATCAGATCACCTGGGAATTGCTTGGGGGGTAGAGCTGTTTCAATAGTATTTGACGTGGAGTCGACGGGGGTGGCTATTAGGATAACTAATGTACACTCGGTGAGCGTCTTGGGACGCTACCTGACTGGGTATAAATCCCCGAACGCTCCTTCCAACTTCAGACCGCTGAGAGCACTCACCAGCTTCGTGCCGAAGAGGAGACCACAACCGCAACTGTAACTTTGTACTAGTCTTGTGAGTGGGGAAGGTCAGGGAACCCGCAAACATCCTTTGTCAGAGCTTGGTATCTTTGGTATCTTGTCGGCATTTGGGCTGTTGCTGAGTGGTAAGTTAATTGTACGATGTATGTGTATTTTACTTAATGTTCATGATTGTAGAACCTAAATCTAGTGGGTTTACTTTGGTATAACTACTGCCTCTGAGAGAGTCACGGAAACGCCGTTATATATATGTTACGAAACCTTATAGGATGGGGTCCGTTAGAGAGAGCGTTATTCTTCGTGGGGAACGTGTAAATATCATTAAAACTGTATTGATCGTTTATTCTATTGCCTATATGGGAGCCTATGGAGTATGGGAGCTGCAGCCTGACTTATAACAGTGTCAGCGGTTAAAAGTGTTAATGATGAATATCCGTCATGGAGTAAGTATGGAAGTCATGCCTTCCAGCAGTAGATTAGGACTTTGCGATTGTTTTTCTACAGAGGAGGAAGAACAACACCTTCTTGGCTTCTCAACTTCTTGTCCTTTGATTAACGACATCGTAGCGTCTTGGCTTCCCGACCTATTGGTACCTGCCGATACCTGTTGATCTAACTGCGCAGTCAAGCCAGGGTAGAGAGGAAGAACCAGTGCCCAGATAGCGCCATACACCCCTAAAGGAGAGGTTTCCTTATGCTGAATGTTCCCATGTGTTTTATAAAATGTGCTAGAAATTGAATATTACGAAGCCATTTAATTAGCATGTACTGATTTGCATCAACTTCATTCCATCGAAATTCACATGAAATTGTATGACCTGTGTTCCTATTATTATTGAATGAATTAATAATTATTGTATATATGTAAGCAATACAGATATCGTTTGTTATAACTTATAGAAGAGAGATAGTCGATTATTTAGTGTGTTTGTGCCGTGCCCATCACGGCTGGTGTCAGAAGAAAGTTAGTGAGAGAAAGTGGAAACATCACAATTATTACTGTTGTTGTTTCAAATTTTGGATGAAAAAGTGTCGATTTCGGCCTTTGGATGTCACTGCAAAGCAGCGTGACGCGAAAGAATTAGACTCATTGTATGGAACTTCTGAAACCATTATTTTATTACAATTTAATTAAATTGCGCCATATCGTGTGAAATATCCTGTGTCTGTCCGTGCTTTCTGCCTATAGCCATCATAATAATTCAAAGCAGAATAACTCTGCTTTCCTCAGCATGTTGATTCGCAATTTACAATAATTTGTATTTGTATTACTCTCTAACCCCATTTGGGAAATTTGCCTTTGTGCCATTGCAGCCCAGTTATAACTGGAGCAGGCACGTCGTCGCCACAGTCTAGAGATGAAGTCTAGAGAGTGACCATGTATATATGAAACTTTATGTGCACCATCTCAGTTTTTAATGATAAATTAGGTGGCCACATCCGCTTTGGACAACCTTCAGTCTGTACAGTCTGCAATATTGTAGTATTTCTTTAAACATTGTGTTATATTAACATATCTTGTGCCAGTTGTAAATTGGAGCTGATTATCCCCATTAGAACCACGCACTCGTGTTTTCTCGTAGCTCATGTTTGGATGAATTTGGATGGAGAAGAGAAAAAGTTCTAGGCTGTATGATACAACACAAGGCAAAGCCAAAAATTTAGTTCTTCAACATCGTCGTCATCGGGGAAAGGTAGGGCGGACAGGGGCGTATGTGCCTAGTTAGTGATAAAAAAACGGGAGTGAAAGAAAGGAGACAAACAACCCAGCAAGCATCCTTGCGTCAGACCGACGTTGATTTGTATAAGATGTCTGTAGGTTTGGTAAGATTACCGTAGGGGATTGCCAACCTCAAAATGACGTCGGTGCGATGTTGTGACCAGCGGATATAAGTAGGAACGATGCCATTGCTGTGTGGAAACTTGAAGTCAGTCCTACCGTAGGGTAGCTGGCTGGGTAGTGGCCTTGGCGGGGGATCGAACTCGCGAAATCTGCTGCTGTGGCACCAATTGCCTTGCCATGGTCACTCCGCCTCTCAAAAGAGACAATATTGTAGCATCATTAACATTCTTTTCATGAAATAAACGAAAGAACATATAGCAACATCAACAATAAAAACAACTACAACAACAACAAAAGCAACAACAACATCAACAGAAACAATAAAAACAGCAACAACCACACTGCGAGAGATGTACGAACCATCGTGCAACAAAGCCAATTCTCCCTCTTATTTTGGAAATAACTCATGTTGACATTATTCTCATGGTATGTTTACCACAATCATTGTACGTTTAATTTGACCAGCTGGAAACAAGCCTAATTTGTAACTTTAATTATACTTCATTGGATCCACAATAAGCTTATGTTATCGCTGTAATAATTCTAGTGTTTAATGATCAGATTTACATATTTACATTTATTAACTTTTGCTAAATAAGATAAGAATCAATTTATTATCCTATGAGGAAGTTCACTTTCACGGAGCCCTTAAGAGTACATACATGGGTAAACACGCCTAATGCCTCGTTACATAAACATAGCATAACTCAGTAAACAATATACTATATTTGCACACTATGTTAAATTTATGTACATTTACTATAAAATTTACTCGCTGTAAGAATCATTAAAATTATTATCGCAAGCTTTGAGAATAAAAGTGTACCGTGTCCAAACAACCAATCTGTAACAAACAGTGAATACGTTATTGCCCCCGTTTAGGCACGCCAGGCTTCACAATGAAACTCAAGAACTGACCGAAATCAATTCAAGGGTCACATGTTAAACTATCGTAACTCGACTTTAAAAAAAAAAAAAAATTGAGATATAATATGGCATGCTGCTAACCCTTGTCATCCCCACAGGTCGTGTGGTAAGTTAGGGGTTAAATACAGAAAACTGGGGGCTATATAACTTGTTTCTTTCTGTCTTTTTTTTTTTTTTTAAAATATCTGAACTGTCAAGTGTGATAAAGAAAGTTATTCAATTTTCTGCTTGTCTTGAAAAAATTTTAAATAAAAAAAAAATATATAAAAATGTAATAGTGTACCAGGCCGCTGTGGAATTGGCAGTTGTCCATTATTATGGTAACCTGATCTTTTGGCTTAAATGTATCTTCTATTTCGGGAGCTGTTTTTCTAGAGGCAAGGTGCTCGCCTCTCATGCCAAGGGTCCCGGGTTCTAAACCCGGGCAGTGCAGGCATGTTGGAAAGTGGATTTTTCTCATATTTTCAAGTCCCTGGTCCTATTGGGGGGTAGGATCGAGTAGTTCTTGGAAATTGGATTTTTCTCATATTTTCAAGTCCCTGGTCCTATTGGGGGGTAGGATCGAGTACCTAGTCTTCTCGGATAAGGACGGAAAAATTCGGAGGGCCCGTGTGCACGTTGCGCAAGTTAAAGATACCTTGGCAGTTGGAAATCGTAAAGAGCAGGCCGAAAGGCCGCTGCCCGGGCAAAATTGAAATTAATAGATTAAAATTTATCCATATCATCTCCCCCCCCCCCCCCCCCCCCGCCAGAACAAGAAATAATAAAACAAGTAAAGTGAGGTGTAAATGCCAAGGGCAGCGAACCTCCTAAAATAAAGACCTCAAATCACAGGAGCTGTTTTTCGATTAGTATTACTGTAATCTTTACATCCTTGCACTGTGCATGCCCCCGTGTCATGGCAAAAGGCCTTGTATCATTTTGCGGATTTCGGTCAATGTCACTCTTTAACGCTGTTTTACAGACTGAAATAAAAATTATGCTCTATCTTTGAGTTATCATTTTCTACGACTGATCGTTTCATTTAGTCATTACAAAATGAAAATTGAACGGGAAAAAAATTAGCGAAACAAAAAATGCACCTTTTTTTGGTGTATGTATGTATGTATGTACGTTTTCTAGTAAAGTCTGTCCTTGGCGTGTAGGGTCTTTTTTCATAGCATGGGGCTATCCATTATGTACGCAAACACTAGTCGGGCGATTTATTCCTGCCCCCCTTCCACCTTTTCCCCTCACTTACTCATTTCATATTCTTGGCCTCAACCCCTAACCCCCCCTCCCCCTCAAGCCCCCCCCCTCCCCACCCCCTTCTTTTTTTCCCTGTCCGCCTTTGACGCTGTTGTTTTCCTAGCCGGTGTATTAGCGCAACGCAAGGCTATTAGAATGTTGAATGTAAATGATAAGGAAGCGCATATCCGTACAGCATGTTGTACGGATATTGACAGTGTATATCCGTACAACGCACACAATTCGATGACGTAGAGCACACACCGGAAGACTATATTACTGACCTTGTTAATTTGCATAGTTTTTAAAAATATGAATCGGCTTAGTAGCAAAACAATCCGACTTCTGCTCGAAGATTGTGTGATCTGCGTTAATAATAATATACTTGAGTGTACGTCGATCTCCAATGGCTACCCCAACCCCTTTTCGCCTGATTAGTCAATCTGACTACCGCCCATTGATACAAACTGTCTAGACCCTCACGCCCCCAGGTCCATCTGACTATTCCACTATGTTGTCACTTTAAATTCCTGAACACCATACCAAGTTTTGTTTCAGCAAACCTTCACCAGTCGCGCTTTTTTGGTAAACATGTTGTACGGATATGCACTGCCCATATCCATACAACATGTTGTACGGATCCACACAAGATGTTGTTCGGATATACACTTCCAAATGATAATACCTAGATGTCTGACAACGCTTTAAATACAGCATTTTGCATGACTAGTTTGACCGTTTCAGATGAGACATGATTTCTCCTTCTTTTTTTTTGTTTGTTTGTAACAACTTTTGTTTTGTAACAACATTTAAGAACTTAATTTACTGAATAGGATAAACATATCCAAGCATTGTAATTTGTGACCGTACCCTCCCCCCCCCCCCCCTCTCTCTTCCATGGTATACTTTTCGCACATTGGCGGTAACCCCTCCCCTCCTCCCCCGGACGGTACATACTACACGGATGAAACCCCCCTCCCCCCCCCCCCCAAAACTCCGAGTGTGACCGCCTTTGACGCTGTTGTTTTCCTAGCCGGTGAATCTTTCACCTCCACCGCAGTGATCCGCCCTCACCCTCGGCCGACGGCTAGACATCGTTTAATGAGCTTTTTGGTCATGTGACCCCCACCCCCCCCTCACCCCCCCCCCCACCCCCACCCAGTCAGCAGAGCCAAGGCCAGTAACAATGCCAAGGTCAGCGGTCTTTGTTTCCTGGTGGTCGGTGAAAGTTACAGGTGAACTACAGGTAGACGTAAGATTAATTGCATTTGGTACCACGCTCTACTTAATATGACTTAATAATACAATGTATTAGCTGACCCAAGCAAACTAAAGCTTGCAAGTTCTTTGTACAAAGTCCTACTGTAGAGTGTAGATCAAGTGGCGTGCAGGGGGGGGGGGTGGGCGACAGAGGCGGCGACGGCCTCGGGCATCCATTTCAGGGGGCTTCCAATCAAACATTGTCCAGCCTCTTAGATACTTGAGTCCTGGGGCTTGCAATGAAAGAGTTGGCCCCGTGCATGATGGGGCATCATCCCCAAACCTCAGCACGTCACTGCGTGGATCTAAATGACATTATCAACAGCACGTGGGTTCAATGCAAAAACTAATAGGACTTACTTTTCACGGTACAATTTTATGCAGAAAGACACAGCTAGGAAAATGTTGATTTTCGTCCAGCAATGACAAATGAATAGGAAAGGGCGAAATTTCCGATTCCACTTTTCGAATTTATGCGACGAAAGTATGTGCTGTGCTCGGCGACTGACAAAAAAATGGTAACTAAATAAAATCAAAGACTGAATTTTGTCTAAATTGGATGTGTCCACGTAATTTATCGTCAAAGATTGAGCCAGTATATAGAATTTCATCCTTTTTGGTCGTTTCGTGGCGAAGTTTTAAGTGTTTACGTGTTCACACTCTAGCTCCATTACAATAATTATGATAACGATGATGATATGTGTAACCGCCTGACAAAATCAGGCACATTTTGGCACTACCCGATTCAAGAAAATCGTTAGAAGGCATGATAAGGTCAATTTTGTCGATTTTGCGTTTTCGGTATTTTTGAAAAGTTTTAACTTCTTTACTCTTCCTTTTTCCAAATGATAATCCTATTTGAGAAACCAGCCGTGCACAACATGTACTTAACTCACAATAATACAAAAGTAACCGGAAAATGTAGGAATTCCAGGAAATTTTGGAGGTACAACAATGCGAAATGAGACACGGGTTAGAAGCTTGATATTACGTCTCGAACGCTATAAAACTGCGCTGTTTGTGCGCATCACAACGTTTGGGGAGGGCGGGGGCAGTGAGATTTGGTTATCGAATGACCTGGAGACTTTCCCCATGCTGAAGTAAATTGGCTAAACCCAGTATTTGAGCAGCCCATCAACTTGCGTAGAAAGATAGTGAATCTCAGCGGGAAACAGGTGTATATCCCGGGCCATCTGATCATGAAATGACCAACTATTGTCCAAAGTTGCGTCATAACGACGCACCGCGCAGTAAGCGTTAGTATCCATGGCAGGGATCTCTCCGAGGTATGACCTAATGGCTATTGAATTGAACGGACATGTACGATACAGTGGAGTTGGTAACTGGCAGTTGACCATTGAAGCACCGGTGTATTCAGCATGTTACGGGTTCATTGTGTACCAGCATGTCACGGAGTGAGAGAAGCGGTTGTAATGAACTGGAATACTATGGCAAAGGGGACGTGGCATGAACGGGGAAACTCGCCCATCTGTATAACATTATTTATATATACAGTCATGAATGTTCCATACTGTTGTATGCCCATTTTTTGTCTTTTCGAGAGAATTAGGATTGAAAGTTTGAAGAGTTGTGCAAAATCAGGGTTTTGTTCAATACACTTCAAAATCGAAACTTGCATAAAAATGCCCACGAAAAAATTAATATATTCATGTGACATTCATAAATAATAAAATTAGAAGTGAGAGAACCACTTTCATGACAAAAACCTCAAAATCGGCCAAATGTCGCATTCACCAATATGGCAAATACCCCAAGATATTATTATTTCCCTGAAGATCCACTGGAGATACGAATGGTTTTATATTACTTAAAACCGGTGGAACTGCGGGTAACTGCTCTGCCTTGTTCGGGGAAAATGCTATTGTTAGAAATAAGGACAGTGGTCTTTACAAAGAAAGTTATAGCTGAAAAGTGAACACAACTCAATATTTTCTCTCTATATGGATATACATGGCT